>JAODAL010044825.1:0-32518 GCA_025379985.1 Phyllomedusa bahiana | reverse complement strand
TTGGGTGGTTTTTTTAAAAATCAAATATTTAACGTGCCCTGCGGAAGGCTCAAAAAACACTTGACATTTTCACACAGCAGCGAACAGGATCAAAAGGCATGTTGTAGCATGATGCCTGGCGGATCGGACCAGACAGCACCCCCTTTATTTGGGGCCTCCAGACCCCTCAACATGCACCACGGATTTTGGACCAGCAGATGTGGCACTGGACCCCTGATCAGGGGACGGGGCACGGGGCCCCCGATCAGGAGATGTGGCATTGGGCCCAGATCGCAGACGAGGCACTCGGCCCCAGATCAGTGGCAATGGGAACCCGGATCAGCGGACATGTCACTGAGTTCTGGATCAGCGGATAAAAGTGTTGGTGCAGCCATCTTGAAGGCCTTAGCTGTCGCCCAAATTTTGGAGTTTTGAATCAGTTTAAAAAACGACTGTAAACCATCCCCATGGACCTCAATAGAAAATCAGAACTGAAGTTTACACAGCACTGATTTCTTTTTTCAGGTGTGATTTCAAAACAGACAGTTTTGCAAAACTTGGAACATGCACCTTCTTCAGTCTGATTTCTGACTGAAAATGTACTACTGAAGTCAATAGAAAGACATAAAAACTGACCGTAAAATTAATGAATAGTGTTGAGCGATTGGGGTTGGCTATCGAGATCGATCGATAGTCGATAGTGGCCGCTATCGATAAGGTTTTTCGATAGGGAGCGGGGATTATGAGCGATGACCATTAAAGTCAAAGGGGAGAGCAACAACACCTTCATTATTACACCCAAAACAAGGCTGGAGAAGCTGAAATTAACATCCACAACGTCAAATGGATACGTGCTACATCTTAGGCAACACACTTAGGTTATAAAAGTTACAGAAAAAAAGTCACAGACCATTCATTATCCCTGTCTTGTACCACAGCCTGACCCTTAAACCAGCATCACCCACAAAAATTAAAAAGTGCCAGAAGGCAGTATGATTTTGAACCATCATGTTACGTGAACTGGACATTTTAAAAATCCGTCCTGGAACGCAGCATGAGCCCCAAACCTGCATGACCCCCCGATTTAAAAAGTGCCACAAAAAGGAGTCTTTCAACCACCATTTTAGTTGACTGGACCCTTGACTATACCTGTCCGGGCCGCAGTATGAAACCCTTAAACCTGTCTGACCCCCAGATTAAAAAGTGCCCGGGAAAAGGGGTCTGTTATTTTCTGTATCTGTTTATGTTTTGGTATGATACACGGTATTTTTTGCACCTTTCAATTCACCTGTGGTGACTTTATAATTGATGTTTTTATTTTTTCGTGGAAGCTGCGTCAATGAACAAAGCTGGGTGGCTCAAAAGTCAAAAAAACACGTATCTGTTATGTTTTCGATAATACACGGTATTATTTGCACCTTTCAATTCACCTGTGGTTGAATATAGAATTGCTGTTTTAAGATTTACATAGATCCCTGCTCAATAAACAATGCGGGGTGTGCAAAAGTCAAAAAACACGTAACTGTTTGTTTTGATATAATAAACGGTATTTTTTGCACCTTTCAATTCACCTGTGGTGAATATAGAATTGCTTGTTTTAAGATTTACGTAGATGATGCGTCAATGAAAAATTTGCTGGGTGCGCAAAAGTCAAAAAACACTAACTGTGATGTTTTGTACGATACACAGTATTTTGGCAACAAACAACCTGTGCTGACTACAAGATTGCTGGATTGTAATTTAACTGCAAGGGGGATATAGCAACAGTCACAGGTGTAATGGGTAAAATTGAAAATGGACACCTATCTGAAATGTATACTGATAATAAAAGTGGAGTTTTGCAGCTAACAAAGAGACCTGCAGTTACTAGAAATGATGTGTATACAATATAAGTTCAGGCTGCCCAATATCCAGGAAATTTCAATAGCAAACTGTTATTAATAAAGATATTCCCACACAATGTCTACACAAAGGGTCTTGGTGAACTTTTATCCAGTGTTCTTTATAGAAGAGCTTGTCTGTGTTTGCCCCCCCCCCCCCCCCCCCCCTCCCACCGCCGTGAATTTACGGCGGTAGTTGCTGCTTTAAAATTCTTAGCTAACTACATAAAATCTTCAAATCTCTTATCTAACTAATTTGGAAGGTCATCAGCTAATAGTAGAGGTTTCTCTGTGCAGAAATAGAACTAATTTGCTGAGCTCTGTTGGCCTCAGGCAGAGCGCAGGTCCTATCCTATGAGACGGCTGAGAGACCACTGAGGCTGAACAGGAATCGCATGGTTCTATGTAATAACGAGGTCATGTGAATTTTTCCAGCCAATCGCTACCATACAAATTCAGTCATGACGTCGCACAACATCTCACCTGCTCTATTCTGTAATATGATTTGCTGGCCGCCAAAATTACAGGAGCGCGAAAAAAGGCGCGACTCTTAATAGATGAGTGCAAGATGTTAACCTTAATTATCGCATGCTTTCCTGGAAATTGTCGAATCACCTATAAAAAACATTGCCGATTCAACTTGTCGATAAAAATCGCTCAACACTATTAATGAACTGTTTTTGGCACAGATTTTTGCGTGGATCCGACCAAAAAAAACTCAATAGTGTTCTATGATCTACAAAGTCGACTAAAGAACCATCCAAAAATTGACTGAAAATCTAGGACAAAAACAGTGCACAAATTGCGACAAAAAACTCATAAAACAGACTAAGAGAAACATCATATTTTGTGTAAAAATCAGTTCAATATCAGCTCAAAATACTCGTCAGACATGCAGAATTGAAAATCCCCAGTATTTGTCTGTTGCCCTTGTGGGACGCAGAATTAGGATTAGGATGGGCGAATTGATTCTAAACGAATGGAATTCGTTTAGGAATTTCAGGAAAACTTCGGATCGGAACGAAGTCGGAACTTTGGGGTTACTTATTAATAATAATAAATAATCTTTATATTATATAGCGCCACATATTACGCAGCACTTTACACTTATAGAGGTGATATAAGCACAGACAAACCAGACAATTACATTTAAAAAAGCTACTGACAAATGGAGGGACAGCGGTGTGAGGGCCTGCTCGCAAGAGCTTACAATCTATTAGGGTGTATGGGTGAAACAAAGGGTGACAAGTGCTTGGTTTACAATGGACCAGCCATGTTACATAAAGATGGGGATAGTATACAATAAATTGTGATTTAAACCTGCCAGCCAAACCATACATCTATATACAGATAAGTGCCTGTGGGTGCAAAGTGCAGGAAGTGACGAATCTGTGACAGAAAAATTTTTTTTTATTTATTTTTTTTTCCCCCCCTGGCCCCCCCCCCCCCCCCCCCCCCCCCCCCCCCCCCCCCCCCCCTTGGGGGGTTGCAAAATTATGGATTCTTATAGCTTGTCTAAGAAGATGAGTTTTCAGTGCGCACTTAAAACTGTGAGGGTTGTGAGTGTGCCTGATTACATGGGGGTAACATGTTCCAGAGAACTGTGTTGAAATAGTGCAAAATCTTGGAGGACGGGTTGGGAGGTTCGGATGAGTGAGGTGTGTAGTCTTAGCTCAGTAGCAGAGCGGAGAGGAACGGGTAGGGTGGTAGGACAGGAGATTAAGGGAGGAGATGTATGGGGTGCAGCACTGTGAAGGAGCCTTTATGTGTTGTGAGTGATGAGTTTATGTTGATGCTCTGTACTGAAATAGGCAGCCAGTGCAGAGACTGAACAGGGTAGAGGCTTCAGTATAGCGGCTGGAAAGAAAGAAATGCCTGGCTGCTGCAATAAGGACAGATTGAAGAGGGGAGGTTTACAGAGGTGGGAAGACCAACAACAAGCTGGGGGAGTTACATTAGTCAAGACGAGAAGAATAAGAGCAGTAATGAAGAGTATGAGTGGTTTCCACAGTGAGAAATGGACGGATTCGGGAGTGTTCATTGAGGTGCAGGTGACAGGAGCGGGGCAAAGGGATTTGATATAGGGGTGAAGGTCAGGATCCAGTGTCTAGTATAACCCCCAGAATAGGGCCTGCTGCCTAGGAGTTATGGTGGTACCACACACTGAGAGAGAAAAATAACAGGTGAGGTCAGTTGAGTTCGATGGTGGGGATGCTAGAAGTTCAGTTTTAGTGAGGTTTGTTGGAGGATAGAGAGAGGACATGATGTCAGAGACAGCGGACAGACAGTCACTGGTGTTCTGTAGCAGGGCAGCAGTGATGCTAGGGAGGAAGATGTATAGTTGAGTGCATCTGTGTAGAGAAGGTCTGGAAGCCAAATCTACTGATGGTTTGTCCTATGGGGGCTGTGTAGAGTGAAAAGAGCGAGAGGGATAAGAACGGATCCTGAGGAACCCGAAGCAAGAGGGAGATGAGAGGGAGGTATAACCGGAAAATGAGACACTGAAGGAAGTGTCAGAGAGGTAGGAAAGAGAACCCAAGAGAGAGCGGCTGTACTGGTTACCGATGGTTGCGGAGCAAGTTGAGGAGGAGGTGGTGATCAACAGTGTCAATGCTGCAGAGAGATCCAGAAGAGCAGCAATTGAGTAGTTACCCTGCGATTTTGCTGTCAGGAGGATCATTTGGAACACTTTTAGAAAGAGCAGTTTCTGTGGAGTGTAGGGTGCGGAAACGGATTGCAGAGGGTATTCGGCGTGAACAAGTGTGCTTGTGATTGATTTAAATGGCTGCGAGAACTTGGCGTTACATGGGGCAAGCACTCTGGGAGGCATAGGGTCTGCATGTCATGTGCAGAGGTGATGCACATCAGAGAGCGGCGGGATTCTGTGACGTCACCGCACTATATAAGTCCGGGGCGCATCGCTGGGAGTCATACCGCTCATCACTGTACTGATCAGGAAGGTGCTGCCGCGGTGGATAGCTCTTACTGAAGAATTGACTTTTTTTATAGCGATTTCTGTGGGGTGTCTCAGCTTGTCTCAGAGACTGTTCTTCATAATGTTCTATTTCTAATTTTTTTGGGTATTGGATCTGAAAATCAGTGTGCGTCCACTGCTGCTGCATATACATTTCTATATCCAGTGGTGATTCTAAGACAGTTCCTGTTGTATTCATTTAAAGAAACAGCGTTTTTTACAATACAAATACCACTTAATTTTTGGCTGCTCAATTCTATTTGCGCAACTTTACTCCAGGGGTTAATTAAGCGTTGTTTTGTGGTGTGTGACCTCCAAGAAACATCTTTTTCAACGCCAAAATTTTTTACATTTTCCATGTAGCCTAATTCACAAGCAAAGGTTAACTTACAACTGTATCTTCTTGTTGTGTGGCGTAGAAAACACGCAATTGTAACACGCTACAAAGCTACTAGTTTGAGCGGCTCAATTCTTTGGCGCAAATTACATCCAGGGGTTAGAAATTAAGCGTTGTTTTGATGGCTGTGCTGACAAAAATAAACGTCTTTTTCAACGCCAAATTATATAAATTTTTCTGTAGCCTTAATTCACAAGCAAAAAGGTTATTAACAACTGTTTCTCTTGTTGTGTGGCGTTGAAACACGCAATTGTAACACGCTACAATGTACTAGTTTGGCAGGCTCAATTCTTTGGCGCAATTTACATCAAGGGTTAATTAAGCGTTGTTTTGCTGGTGTGCTACAAAAATAAACCGTCTTTTTCACCGGCCAAAATATTACATTTTTCCTGTAGCCTAATTCACAAGCCAAAGGTTAATTAAAAGTATCTTTGTTGTGTGCGTAGAAAACACGCAAATTGCTAACAAGCTACAAGAACTGTTTGTGCGGCTCAATTCTTTGGACGCAATTTACATCCTGGGGTTAAATAAGCGTGGTTTTTGATGGTGTGCAGACAAAAAATATACGTCTTTTTCAACGACAAAATTATTTACATTTTTCCTGTAGCCTAATTCATGTCCCGATGGTTAATTAAGCCTGTTTGAGCCTTTATTTATTTAGTAAACAACAGTGTTTTTAACACGACATTACAAGTAAATTTATCCTGGCCATTTGTGGAGCGCCAATTTATTTCCAAGGGTTACCCAGCTTGTTACTGGGTTTATTTGAGTCAAAAACAGGGTGTATTTTTATCATATACAGATATCATCATCAAACCGTGTCTGTACATTTTAGAACAAACAGTATGTCAGCAGAGTGTGGCAGGCTCTGCACCTGCGAGTGGCAGTGCACAAACATCCCTGGAACAGGCCCAGGGTTTATTCTATTTTTAGCAGAAAAAAAAAAAAAAAAAATAAAAGAAGACACAGCAAGGGACGTCGCAATGCGCAGGGGTCTTGCTATATCAACTCGGTGAGGCCACAACTGCCGCTGTCATCTAGCGGCCGTGTGTTGTTCAGAAACCCAAGGGTTCTTGATTGTTGACTAGGTCTTCCTCTTCCACCCCGAGCACATCTGACAACCCCAGCCAAGAGTCGATGGGAACCTAAGACCACAAACCCTTTAATGTTGGGCAAGTTTAAGGTTACTTGCTCTCAGTCTTGGTGTAGCGGATCTCAGCGGCTGTGGCTACAATGTATCACTCTGTGTACGAGACCCTTCATAATAGCCACGCACACCACTCCCCCCCCCCCCCCCTCCCCGCCCCCCCCCCCCCCCTATCCGCTGGCGAGCCAGAGATTTACTATGTGTTTAGTTTTCTAGGGCGCCAGCGCATGTGGATCATGTATGTGTTGAATAGCGAGGAATTAAGTTTGTTGATGTCTTATCGCAAGTTTTTTGTATGGGGTTGAGAGTATGTGGCACACTGGGAGGTCATGTTGTGAATTATGGAGGGTCTTTGAATGTGGTCAGGCCTCGGATCCAAGATTCCCGGTGATGAGGACAGCAGAGACGACTGAAACACAAATAGATGAATGATGTTGCGACCGCACTTGGGAGCCGGGTGAGGCAAAGGGCTTCATATTGTCAGGAGAAGAGGGCGTCAGCTTGCGCGTCAGGCAGCGGCGCAGCCAGAAATGGGTCGTGTGGCTGTGAGTCAGCAGGATTGCAGCAGTGTGAGGTCGGGAGCAAGGGCCACGGGGTAAAATACCCGTTCGCAGCGTCCAAAGAAAGTGTGGCAAGGGGCTCATCAAAGCCAGCGGCGGCAGTAGTCACTCAGTGGCGGAGCGTTGGCAGTAAAATCCGATATCGTGAGCCAGGCAGGTGTTTGTGGCATTTTTGTGTCGGTATTGTGGCATAGTGTGTCTTTGCTAATGACTCGAGAGAGAGAGAGACCTGAGATAATATCTGTAATTTGTCTTGTGTGTAGATAGAGAGTCGTGTTTGGATAAATTTTGTTTTTCTTGTTATATATGTGTGTTGTGTCTTCTGTGGAGAGAGTCTATGTCGTGGCCAGGGAGCTAACGTTTGCACTAATAGATATAACGCGCACTGTCACCAACCCCACCAAGAGATCTAGGCGACACCATCGTTATGTTATTCAGTCCTTTGGGAGATCATATCTCGACAGTTTGATGAAGAATCGCCTGCAGGCTGTTCGATTGCTTCGACTCGATGTGGTGGTCCATCCTGCCGCCGCTCCGTGTAGGCGCAACTTGAGCAGCGAGCAGACAGCGCCCAGTGGCACGGAAGTGTTAACGTGCGTGGTAGATTGCTTCGCTGCTCTCGTCTCACTCTCACGCGCTCATGACAGCTCGCTCTGCGCATTGCAGCCAGTCAAGTTCATAGGGTTGAATGTCATTGAAATGTCAGATGTTCCGTTATCCTCTGCAGAAGGGGAGCATGTTTCTCTTTGACATCATCTCCCCTCCTGTCATTGCATACTCATGGAGTGTAGCCAGTATGTATTATCTCGGACGATTGGGCTGGGTTCAGCGAGGCGATTGCAGGTGTAAATGGTAGAGGACAAACAGTTATGCGTCCTACCCATCCTAAGGTGCAGCAGCTGACCCATGTCTCCTGTCCAAGTTGTCTGGTATTCAGTCCTCCCTTTGCCAAATGAAGTGGATCTTTTGGCAAGGTGCTGCATACCTCACACCGTTTTCGATGGTAGATATGATATTATTATATCTCCGACTCTGCTCTCGCCCCTATGACCCGGTCCGATCCCGCGCTCGCCGCCTCCCCTCCACCAACGCGCCGCTTGTACCAGAGCACTGTCATTAAATAATGTAGAAACAGGAAGAAGGTGGGTCAGTCCTTGCGCTGGTATCGGTTTGTTCCTCAAGGTGCTCTTGGCAGCACGCGTGTCGTCTGGAGCTGTAAAGTACGGTCAGGGCAGTTCATGTCCTTTACGGCCCACTGGTGAATGTGCCTCTGCACAGGGAACACCCAATACAAACTTGGACCGAAGTGTGACGCCGCTGTTTTAGCTTTTCCTAGCTTTGTTGTGAGATAATTGAGGGTTGGCGGGGTACAAATCTGTGATGATGAGTGCTAGCTGGAGATCCGGAGCGTTCGCGGTGGGCTCACATAACGACCAAGTGTTATAGCTGACCTCACGCACGAATCTCATGTACTTGTGATCGCTCCGCGCGCGGTGACAAAGTATCTGCGAGCTGCGCATTGGATGTAGACGGATGTGTGGTAGGGCACAGCGGTGTCACGGCCAGTTTTAAACCCACCAAAACCCCCTTGGGGGCTTGCCCGGCGAACGATGTCACACATGGGAGGAACTGCTCCGAGTATTGCAGCAAGAAATCGATGTGTGGCTTTATTGCGCAACTGCAAATCGGAACCAAAACGGTGACGGACAATGGGAGGTAACATGGTGTCCGCGCTGCAATGGAGGAGGATGGTCCATCGCGCCCTGCATGGCGCACATGTTCAATCCTGGTTGTGAAAGGTTCTGAAGTCTTCCTCCGATCTTCAGAACATTGTCTGAAAAATGGACAGGAAAACTGTGCATGAACTTTTATCCATTCGTACAAAGCCAGGAAACACCTCTCGAGTTGCAGCGGGACAGAACGGCCACCACCAACACACTCTGATATGCGATGTTTCCACCGCTGGAATTCCAGCCGCACATGTTGGAACGACTTTATGAAACAGAGAAAGGCCAATAACGATTTTTTGTTGATCAGGCAGACAGTAGTATCCCCTGTGTAACTTTGATGTCAGCCAGTGGCAGCTCATGCCTGTGACAACCTGCCTTTTGATAGGCCATTCGAGGAGGGCGAACGTTATTTGTCCAGCGCCAGGACTACGGGAATGAAAATAACGTCATTCCACAGCTCTGTCTGGAGCAGATGCTGAAAAATCTGTTCTGGCAGGGGACTGGAGACGTGGCGACTAACATCTCGTGGCCACATGGAGTCAGATGGGGACTGAAATGGAGGAGGAGGAGGAGGAGGAGGAGGAGGACTTATTGGAGCAGAAGCATTGTCTGGTGAAATGAGTGGAATTTTATACACCAGGTGGACAAGGAGAGGAAGGAGCAGGGAGCAGTGGAGGAGGGTGGATGGAGATGAGGAAGCGAGGCAGATGACCCACAAGCACCATGGCATTATACAGTGGGAAATGAGGCAGGAGCCCCTCGAGTCACTTGTGCAGATGGCCCCGCAGCATGCTTATATGCCTGGTAGTGACAGCCGAATAGTCAGCATCCAGCAGTGGGATGTCATCTGGCTCTCCAACCCGATTGGCCCTGCTCCGGTCCAAAAATGGGAGCCTTTTCCCAGCTATTGAGAGGGAAGGACAAACTCAAATACTATAGGGAAATCCTCCGTAATCAGTTTGGCCGCTGCCTATGTGCGGCATCGTCACCTCCTTCTGAAAGGTCTGACCGGGGGTTCCTCAGCGCTCACGTTACTACTGCCGCGGCTGCTGGGGGAAGGTGGGGGGTAGGAGCAGTACCAGCTCCATAGTAGTACACAAAGTCTGGATTTCACTGTGAGCTGCTTCACTTCACCCGCCTAGTGAGGAGGGCAGCTCGCCATACAGCAGCAGCAGGACCTGGAGCAGTCCCTGAACCAACAGGTTGTGGCCTACTTGGACAGCACTCTGCCACCTCAGTTAGAAGGAATCCCTGGACTACTGGGCAGCCAAACTGGTTGTGTGGCAAGCAACTTGACGGAGTTTGCAGTGGAGAACTGTCCATGCCCGGCCAGTTGTGTGGCATCAGACGCGGGTGTTCAGTCGGCGGGGGTATCGTTAATCCAAGAGAACCCGCTTGTGTAAACGGGAAATGTGAACGATGACCTTTGTCAAGATGAATCAGGCGTGGATCGCGCCAGGAATTTTCCACACACCAATGCCTTAGGCGTCAGTCTGGTTCAAATACCTGCTCAGCCACTATTATGATGCCGCCACCACGCCTGAGCCAATCATCTTGTGCCAATATCTCCATCTGCCACCAACATCTTTTACCAGGGACTGTATTGCCACACACCTCAACACTCTGTCATTGTGCACCTCTTGACCTCATGCTGCTGCAGCTGTTGCTGTTGCGTGACAATTCTCACTGTGTAATTGTGCACTCTCTGACCTCAATGCTGTTGGACTCCTTTGACGCCGTCACCTCAAATCTCTGTCATTGTGCCACTCTGTGGCCTAAACCTTTTTTTGCACCTCCCGGAATTGGTCATTGTGCATATCTGACCTAATCGCTGTGCTGTGGCTGCTGCCATGTACTCCACACTGTGTCATTGTGCACTGCCTGACCTTATGCTGCTGCCGCCGTGACCCTCCGCTCTAGTCATTGTGGCCACTCTGTGGCTTCCTTCTGTTTTGCACCTCCAGAATGTCATTGTGTCACTGCATGACCCTCATGCTGCTGCCGCCGTGACCTCCGCTCTCAGTCATTGTGCCATTCTGTGGCTTCCTCCTGCTTTGCCCACCTCCAGAATGTCATTGTGTCACTGCCTGACCTATGCTGCTGCGCGTGAACCTCTGCTTCAGTTCATTGTGCCATTCTGTGGCTTCCTCATGTTTTGGCCACCTCCAGAATGTGAGTGTGCCACTGGCTGACCTCATGCTGATGATGTGGCTGCTGACGTGTCCCTTACCACACTGTGTATTGTGCCACTTTCTGAACTCATGTTGCTGCCTGTTGGATTGCTGCCGTTGGCGTCCCCTCCACACTGTGTCATTGTGCCACTTGTTGTCACCACGATTTTACTCTGCTAATAAAGACCTCCAGTTTTTTCATCGATCTTGGAGTTGCTTGTGGGGGGGGGGGGGGGGCCGGGTTGGGGGCGGGGGGCGGGGGTTGGGGGGGGGCGGGGGGGGGTGGCAAATCTTTGACTGTTACTGATTAGGATTCTGGTTCCAGAAAGCAGCCGTGCAGCTCTACAACTAAGGAGTGGTGAGCTGGCAATTTCTCGCTTGTTTTGCATAGTTTCTGGTGCCGTGCACACCACACCGCTTATATATTTGCTACATACTGGATGGTCTAGAGACTTGAATGTATAACATATGTGGTGACATATGTTAATAGTTACATCATCACAATTGTTGTGTTTACTTAATGTTGCCATATGCTTTGTCAATGCATGCAAACAAGAGGAGACAAGGTGAGCACAAGTTTTTGAAACACAAAGATGTAGTTGTTCCACAGAATTTGACTGCCGTAGCCAGTTTAAAAGATTTAGAGGAACAGTACTCATGCAAGAAGTAAGTATATGTGGGACTTTACAAACACCTACCAAACAATATGTGCAAAAGAACATGGTGCCACATGGTCTACGTCTACGAAAAGCACCCACATTCATTTATTCTGATACATTTCTAAAGAAATGGAACGATACACTTTCAGCCTGTTCATGCAATCTTATGAATCTATAAAACCATTGCTGAAGAAACAATTGAAGCTGGAAACAAAAAACTATCTGCTCAAATACAAAACCTTAGAGCAAAACTCAAGGACTAGCTGATCTGTTGAATATAAGCCGATGTAGAAAAAAGTTGAAAAGAATGTGTCCACTTTGGAGGTGTCAATTATGGCAACTAAAAAACGCAAATTTAAACGTGATACGGCTGATTACGAAAATGATTGCGTTTACAATTGGCAATCTCAGGATAATAACTCCAGCACTCCTAGATCCATTCTCAAGCGCAAACCATGGTATATTCCGAGAAGGTGGAGACAGTCTAAACGAGTAAGCTTCAGCTCAGACTCCTCAGTAAATACAGCTCAATCAGATGAGGAGATGGAGGAAGACAGGACATCTACAGCTCAAATTACACCAGAACCAGTAGTACGTCCCAAACGCAATACAAAAAACGATATAGAAGAGGAGGACGCAAGCAGGCCGGGCGGTCCTAAACGGCCTCCAAAAATCAAAAAAGGGACAGTATCCAGAATCTAAATGTGTTAAATTTAACACATACCGAGTCATTCATAAGGACCAGGGAGGTTTTAAAGCTAGGATTTAATTTTAGACTGGATCAGTCTCCCAATTGGTTCTCTACTCTCAAAAGTGTCAACCGTTTTGTAAGGGATCTTGCTATGAAACGGCACTTTTGGGGTAATGAATCAGAGAACATGCCTTCTATTGCACAGGATGACACTTGTAATGATAATGATTATGCTGGTTTAATGTTTACAGAGCAGATGGCATTAATAAATTTACAGGAATTAAGTGCATCTGAGAGTATTGTCATGCAGTCCTAAAGCATTTAAAACAAAAAATCCTGCCTTTTACCCAATCCAGGCTAGGACCCAAGGTATGGAAATTTTTCAACTAATGGTAGAGCAGGATCTGAAACAACTATGTACCAATTTTTCTGTTAAATCCAATCTATCTCGTAGATTACAGAAAGCCTTGGGTGAGATTAAGGAAATGCTAGATATTATAGTACAGATGGCTGACAAGGGAGGGTCAGTGGTCAATCATGAATAAGTTGATTATCTTAAACAAAAATGCCCTCTTGTTGGTCAAGACGTCACTATATACCAAAAACTTCTCCTTTATCCAACACAAAATTTTTTGGTGGAAATTACAACCATATAAACAGAGGAGGGAAGGGCTTTGCATATATTTTCTGATAAGGAGTCGGAGTATATTGTGAACTCTGAGTCTACTGTCCCCTTACTCTACGGCCTCCCTAAGGTCCACAAGAAATTGTCTCCACCCCCCATGCGTCCAATAGTATCGGGGGTTGGTTCTATATGTGAAAGGTTTATGCCAGTGGCTCGACGTTCCAGCTTACAGCCTCATGTTCATCGGTGCCTGGTTTTTTGCAGGACTCTAGAACTGTTCTAATATTTGTTAACAGGTTGGCTGTCTGATTATGTGTGCTTGGCTGTTCTTCCTCTTTTATGACGTCGAGTCACTGTATTACCAGCATTCCTTTGGAGATTGCTCTGATAGCCCATGGATTTTCCTTCTTGACAGATTCAGCACTCACTCTGTCTGATGAAAACGTTTATCAAATATGTTTACTTCTTTTTTGATGCAACTAATTTTTATGTATTTGACAAAACATTTTATTTACAGCTTAGGGGAGTCTGCATGGGTTGCACAAAATTTTAGCCTTTCTGCAATCTCGGTGATGTCTTGGTGGAATTTTGTATATCTTTACAGATGTTAACCCTTTTGTGGACGATGGAGGAGTGGTACGGCAGCATACATAGATGACCTGCTTTTTATTTGGCGGGGTCCTGTGTCTGCTGTGCCACTCTTCGTCGGCTACATCAATAATAACCCCTTTAATTTATTTTTCATGTATGTAGTACAGGAACAACAAATTCCTTTTTTGGATCTGGTACTAATGGGGAATCCGGGTTCTTATCATCCACCAGACTCACAGAAAAGAGGTAGCCGGCAATACCATTTTACATTTCCAAAGCAACCATTCAAAACATACAAAACTGGCTATCCCTGTTGGCGAATTTATTAGGGCAAAACGGAATTGCTCTGACCCTGCTGATTTTCTAAATGAATCCCAACGAATTTATTCACGACTTTCTGCTCGTGGTTACCCTAAATGGGTCTTGGATCGAGCTGTGATAAAAGTAGAAAATATGTCTCGCCCTAAGCTGCTGACTTCAAGTAACACAAAGCAATACACGGATAGAAATGTTCCTACTATTGTATTTGATTTTAATTCAAGCTTCAATCAAATTCGAAATATCATATTTAAATACTTACCTGTCCTTAAACAAGACCCTATCTTGGCAAACATATTACAAAACGACTGTCGTGTAGTTGCCAGAAGGTCGAGAACATTAGGTAGTATGATTTCCCCGAATATAGTTACATCTGAACCAGCACGGTCAACCTGGCTACGTACCAAGGGGTTCCATAGGTGTGGGGGGCATCCGTGTGAAACATGCAAGTTTGTAGTGCCTACACGGGAGTTTAAAAGCGATACCCAGACTTTTCAAATAAAGCAGTATATTAACTGTAATACAACAGGAGTTATATATATAATAAGATGCAGTCTGTGTAACCTAAATTATGTAGGGTGTACATCTCGTAAATTTAAGACCCGAATTTTGGAGCATCTAAATGGTATTACAAATCCCTCAACACGTGCCATTCTGGAGCTTCTAGACACTTCATTGAGTGTCGTAACTCTGACACACAGGGCTTTCAATCGTTTGCAATTGAAAAAGTCAGTTTAGGGACACGGGGAGGTAATTTTGAATATAGATTAAAAGATCAAGAAGCTTACTGGATCTATGTCTTGAATTCTATTACTCCCTTTGGTTTAAATGTACGCAATGAAGTATTGTTCCATTATTAAATGTCTTTATATTTTAGGGTAGTGTTGTACTTCAGTCCCTTTGGTTACTGTTATTTGTAAGTATTTATTTATTCATTGTTATATACCTTTGTTATATATAGGTTATCATCATTATTGACATATTTTTGTTTTGAGTTTTTGTATGTACTTTTTCTCATTTTTCTGACCCCCCCCCCCCCCCCCACACTTATCATCTTGTATTTCTCCTTTTTAAATTTTTATACATTAGATGATATTATTGTTGTTGTTTAAAAATCTTAAAATGTCTCTTAAAATGTCTCTTGGTACTCACTAGGGGAGATGCAGTGACGCTGACGGTTCCGGTGTTGTGCGCTGTTCACACTGGTCTCTCACACATTAGATCTACTTGCTGTTGCCCGGCAGATGTGGGCGTGGCCAGGAAAGTTCCGATCTGAGGAAGCTGACGCCACTCCTTACAGGCGTGGCTTCTGCAGACTTGTGTTGGAGTCTCTGGGTTTCTCGGCTTTCCTCTGTTGTGGCTTTGACAGCTGATCATGTGACGTCAGTGGTGACGTCCATGTTATCGCGATCTTTGTAGTTCCTGTGGTGAGATGGACTGCTGTGCGCATGCGCATGATTCCTGGGTTTCTGTCCGCGCCCGTGCTTCTCCGCAGGTACGAGTTACATGTTTGTACTCACTTAAGTATATAAGTGAGTTGTGATGTTTATTACAGTTATGCTATGATTAAGGGTCGAGTATGACCTGAAACGCGTAAGCATTACTGCTGCCATTTGCTTGTCACCCACGATTTTACTCTGTATAAGGACTCCAGTTTTTTAATCGATCTTGGAGTTGCTGGCAAATCTTTGACTGTCTACTATCATTGTGCCACTGCCTGACCTCATGCTGCTGCCGCCGTGACCTCCGCTCTCAGTCATTGTGACATTCTGTGGCTTTCCTATGTTTTGCCACCTCTCAGGAATGTCATTTGTGCCACTGCTCTGACCTCATGCTGCTTCCAGCCGTGACCTCCGCTCTCAGTCATTGTGCCATTCTGTGGCTCTCCTCCTGTTTTGCCACCCTCCAGAAGTCATTGTGTCACTGTGACCTCATGCTGATGCCGCGGTGACACCGCTTCTCAGTCATTGTGCCATTCTGTGGCTTCCTCGTGTTTTTGCACCTCCTGAATGTGATTGGCCACTGCCTGACCTCATGCTGCTGCTGTGGCTGCTGCCGTGTCCTTCCACATGTGTCATTGTGCCATGCCTGATCTCATGCTGCTGCAGCCGTGACCTTCCGCTCTCAGTCATTGTGCCATTCTGTGGCTTCCTCATGTTTTGCCACCTCCAGAATGTCATTGTTCCACTGCCTGACCTCTTGCTGCTGGCTGTGGCTGCTGCCGTGTCCTCCACACTGGATGTCCATTGTGCCACTTTCTGACCTCATGCTGCTGCTGTGGGCTGCTGCGTGTCCTCCACCAATGTGTCTTTATTGCCACTGCTGACCTCATGCTGCTGCCGCCGTGACTCCGCTCTTCAGTCATTGTGCCATTCTGGGCTTCCTCCTGTTTTGCCACCCAAGAATGTCATTGTGCACTGCCTTCACCTCATGATGCTGCCGTCTGACCTCCGCTCTCAGTCATTGTGCCATTCTGTGGCTTCATCTGTTATTGCCACCTCCAGAATGTCATTGTGCCACTGCCTGACCTCTGCTGCTGTGGCTGCCGCCGTCCACCTCCCCTCTGTTAAAACTGTTGCCACCTGAGCTCTCCAGCTTGTTTTTTTCCAGCTTTTCGCTGGAATGACTTTATCAGGCTACATTCCCGCTTGAGTGTTTTGGTCAGTTTTGCCCTCTTAAGTGCCCAGGGAATTTTATAGTGAAGCGATTCTAAGAGCGGCGGCAGTCATCTGCGTGTCATACTAAAACACAACATTGTATGAGACCAAACCAAGCTCCCTCTGCATATTTAAGCATGGCACAACATTCTACAGCACCCTGCAGGCTCTGTGCAGCCTGGAAATAGCTGTTTTTTAACGTGATTCGTGCTGAAGTAATTCGGAACAAAGTTATTTTTTGCCGAGAAATTCGGCTAAGTGAACGAAACGAATTTCGGGAAATTCGCCCAACTCTAAGTAGGATCCATCCACATGGCATGATTTATCGGTCAGTTTTTCAGTTTGCGGGTTTATAAACCATCTGAAAACCAATAAGCAGCTATCTCCATAGACTTTAATAGAAAATCCATTCAGCAGACCACAGTGAACAGATTTTCTGCCGAACATTTTTTCATACCTCGGTGGTCTGAAAAACTTACAACAAGCTCAATCTTCTGCTTGGTTTTTAGGTAGAAGATGTGCAATTTAATGGTTATGGGGGACGGGCAAATTTGCAAACCGTGGACAGAATTGTTCCCCCAAAACCAAGCAAAAGACAATAAAATACCGTCCGGATTCTTAAACAGAACCCAACGGGCATTTCACAATAGGCATACCCTTAGAGTCACAACCTAAGTATTCAAAACTACGTGCTCAGCTAGAGACCAAAAAAATGTAAAGTGTTCTCATAATGTTTCACAGACCCTGCTCTTCACAGCTGACTTCAGACTCCCACTTCCTGGTTGAGCTATAGGGGGGTTCTACAGTAGTGATTATAATATCATCTCTGCTATATCTAGCTCTAAATGGTTAACGTTTGTCAGTAACATAGATAAACAAGCTTCTGTGTTGCTGGTAACAAATGTCACCATCTCAACCATTCCGCCCAGGGCTGCTAGAGAAATGAGAGGGTTGGTCGGCAACCGAGGGAAGCCTGTGTACACAAGCAAGAGATAAGAATTGCTCTATCTCTGAAAGGAAGTAAAATCAGAACAGACATGTATTTGGTGATAGCATCTATTTACCTTTGTCTATATGTTTAAAGCTAATCAGTGTGGGGAGAAAACCACTTTAAGGAAATGTTTGTTTAAACCATGAAAAAAGAGAAAGATGTACATTGCTGCTTTGATGATATCTGAAGTGATATGTCTAAACTATGTCAACTTGATGTGACATAAAAAACAAGCTCTAACAGAGGTCCATTGAAAAATAAAAAGTTATTGGGTGAGACAAAGCAATTTAAAAAATGCCATTTAAAAGTATTAAGACATTATAAAAAACTATATAAATTTCGCAATGCAATAATCATACAGACCCACAAAATAAAGTTAACATGTCAATTATGCCACAAGTTAGGCTAGGTCTACACAGCACAGGTGGTTTTCCTTCAGGTTTTCGGCGGATTCAGAATTTTGAATCCGCCAGGACACTGTTCCGCATAAACAGCAATAAACAAAACTGTGCTGTAGTCTATACAGCACTGATTTTTAACCACTGGTATTAACCCCTTTCAAGACCCCTTGGGGGGGTAATCCATACGCCCCCGGTTTTTTGGGGGGGTTCACCCAAATGGACGTAAGGATATTTGGCCGGGACGCGGACTCTAAAAAGCAGAGTTCGCGGGATCGGGCGGGGGTGTCAGCTGTATTTTACAGCTGACTTTTCCCCAAAGAAAAAAAATCGGGATGTCGGGCCCCCCCCCGGGGAACCACTTTTTTAATGCTTCAACATAAAAAAATATAAAATAGGGTATCCCCATAATCGAAGCGACCCCAAAGAGTAAAGTAACTTATCACGGAAAAACTGAGGGTTCCCCGTTAAAAAAATAAAAAAAAAAAAAACACTACAGGATTGCAGTATTTTTTCACCCTGGCCTCCAAAAAATGGATTAAAACGATCAAAAAGCCTTGTCCCCCCAAAAAGATACACTAAAAACCAACCATCTCCAAAAAACAAGTCCCTACCAGCTCCAAGCACAGAAAATTTAAAATTTTAAGGCTCTCAGACTAGGCGAGAAAAAAACGTTTTTTCCCCCGGGTTTGAATAAAAGTGTTTTTATTAAAATAAAAGCAGTAAAACAAAAAAAAATAAAAAATTTGGGGTATGGGTGTAATCGATTGACCCTGAGAAAAAGCACCATTCATATATACCGTACAGTGACCGCTATAAAAAAAAAAAAATAAAAAAACTACCAAATTTGTGATTTTTTAAAAACATTCACAAAAACCTTAAAAAAAAGTGAACATAGCAATTCCCCCTAAGGGCCCAAATTAAAAACTTCAACTCATCCCGCAAAAAACAACCCCATACCACTCCCACGCAAAATAAAAAATTATGGCTGTCAAATAGACAACAAAAAAAACGAAAAATTTTTTATAGACTATTTCACTTTTTTTTAAAAAAGTAATAAAACAGAAAAAATATATAAAATCTAATCATGTAATTGTACGACCCCATATAAATTTACATTTTTTCATGGCGAATCGTAAAATTGAAACTCAAAAAACAATGGGGGAACTTTTTTTCCCCCCCCCCTTTTCATTGCCCAACTAAAAAAACGAGGGGAACACCTGGGCAAAAAAGAGAATCACCCCCAGTTGAACCCCTGATGGGTTTTAAATCCAAAAGGGGGACTTCTGGAGGTTTCGCCTTTTTCGGTATTTGGGGGGCTTGGAAAAGCACAGGCCCCCCCAAAAAAATCTGGCCCCCAAAGCCAAATACCTCCCTCCCTTATACGCCCTCCATGCGCCCCCAAACAGCAGTTTACACCCCATGGGGTATGCCGAACTTAAAAAAATTGCTTAACAAAGTTTTGGGGTTCTTTTTTCCGGTTCTTGTATATAGAAACATTTTAAGCTAAAATTTTCAGATTATTGGAAAAAAAAATTTTTTTAAATTTTCACAGCCTTATGCAAAAAAAAAAATTTTGTGAATCACCTTGGGTTCTTTAAAACCCAAGGCCCCCCGGGTATATTTTTTAAGGATGATTTCCAAATGTTTTATTTAGGGGTGTTTTTTAAAGTTTTAGCAATTAGGGTGTCCCCAAACCTGAAATGGCGCCTAAATAAAATCGTAAAAAATGAGACCCCGAGTATAGTGGGTGCTCCTCCTATTCTGGGGCTTATGGTTGAGCCAAATAACCCTAGGGCCCACATATGGGATACCGAAAACACAGATGGGGGAATTGTTTTAAAGTTAAATTTTACCATGCATTTCCCGTTTTCCCAGGAATAAGGGTAATATTGAAAATCTCAAAAAAAGCAAAATTTTGAATTTTTCACCCCACTTTGTTTTTAATTTCGTGAAAAATCAAAAAGGGTTATCAAACTTCCTAAATGGTTGTAATCGTTGGGGGGTTTTTTTCCAAATTGGTGTCACTTATGGGGGACTAACATGGGGCCCTCAAACCACTCAGAACTGGAGGGGTTTCCTAAAAAAATTTAATTGCAAATTTTCTGAAAATGTGAAAATTACACTAAATTTCTAAGCCCTCTAATGTCGTAAAAAAAAAAAAAAAAGACATTAAAAAATTATGCCAACATATAGGGCATTGGAGATGTAGTTATAAACATTTTTTGGGAATAATTAATGTCTTGCACCAAAATTTTTTGCAACTTTTAAAAACCAAATTTTTCCAATTTTCATAAAATTTTTATATTTTTCACAAAAAAACAAACAACTTAAAGCCAATGTGTCACGAAAAACAATCTTTAATCACAGGAAAGGAAAAGTGCAAAAAAGTTATTTTCACATAAATGACACATTCGATTCAAAAAAAGGGCCCGTGTCAGGAAGGGCAAAAAAGGCTGGGTTTCCTTAAAGGGGGTTAAAATGGCGGACTATGCCCCAAATCTTGCCCTATTCCCGGGATTTTCCCCAGGTTGATTCAATGTACGTGGCTGACGGCAAATTTGAAAAACCACCGCAGATTTTGCGCAAATCTGCGCCAAGAACCACGATCCTGTCGCGATCCAGCAATGTCAAAATACTGTCGGATGTTGGATAACATTTTGGCATTTGCTGTGAAGACCTAGCCTTAAAGTCTGTGAAAATGAAATCCAAACTATTTAAAATTGTCTGGTTTTTCCACTTTTTTGAACACTTTTTAGTACATTATTTGGTACAATATATGGTACATAAGTATTAGAAAAAAACAACTAGTCTGGAAAAAAAGCCCCTAATATAATTCTGTCAAGAGAAGAGTCAAAAAAGTTATGTTTTCCTGGAAGACAAATATTGGTTATTTCTAAAAAATATTGATTTATCTAGGACTTCGGAGTTTTTTAACCGTGAATGTCAACTTTCTTAAAGAACCGGTCCCATCACAGTTGCAGCTTCCCTGCATAAAATTTGTTCGCCTGGCATTTCTGATGCTTTCCTTTTATCCTAGCGCTTACAGCCCTACTGGAAAAGCAAATCACTATACCTTTGTCCAAACAAAAAAACCTGCTTTCATTTTTTTAAATCCCCTTTTTTTGACCACTCCCTTTCCCTTTTTTCTGCTAAAAAGTCTTTTGTGACAAAGGCTGCAAAATGTCTAATCATATGACATCTATTGTATCACTGTAAGGGCATGTCCCCATGGGACGGGTTTTCGGCCGGTTTTTCAGCCGGGTTTGCGGGTTTTTCAGGCCCCCTGAAAAACCCCGGGCCCAAAAAGAACAATGGCCATGGGAAAACCCGGCACAGTCCCCAAGCCGGGTTTTTTTCCCCCCCGGCGGTTTTTTCCGCCGGGGGTCCGGCGGGGGAAAACACGAGCAAGCAACCCCCCGCCGGTTTTTGGACGGAAGAGTCTTTTCAATGGGATTGGTTTTGGGCCTTTTCCGTCATCGCAGAGAAAATCCGTCCCCCCCCCGGGCCGTGGGGGCGGGCCCAAACAGGACAAATACCGGCTGGAAAACCGGGCCGGGATTTGTCCATGCCGGTAAAACCCCCCTAAACCTTTTTTACAGAATGTTCTTTTAAGCAGTATCTGATTATCTAATTTTTTGAAAAATAAAAAAATCTATGTGGGGATAATACCAAATTGGTGTCCGTGGTTCCTATACTATTGTAATCTGACCACAACACTGAGCACCGCCACCTAAGGTGTGCATTACCCTATACCCTGCTAGTGTATGGAAATTAGACACATGACCTTAGAACACAGCTTCAAATCAAATAAGCAAATTTTATGTATCAGTTTTAGTGTGAATTCACATTAGAACAGTATAATCAAGTAATTTAAGCAATTTCAAAGAAGGCATGCTTATCAGAATTAAACTAGCCAGAGCCTGTATTAAAAAAAAAAAAATAGCCAACCCTGGGATGAGGGGGATTTTTTCACCTGTATACACATCCTTTCTACACGCATACTGTGGAAAACTATAATGTAGCAGAGAGCTGTCAGCTCTTTGTCCCCCCTGCAACTTCCCCGCCCACAGATAAGGCGGGGTGAATAGGATTTCATCACTCTGTCTGCACCGTTCCCAAAGGCCGCAAAGACCCGGGTTGAAAGGTGAGGGACTCCGCCAATTGGGGGCATGGGGTTTTAGGGGAAATTTATTTATATTTTTTAAATAGAGGCTTATATTTCATTCACTACCCACGAGGGGGGCTATAAAAACAAAAACCCCTGAGGGGGACTAATGACCCCACTAAGGGACCCACATATCCAAAAATGAGTACACCCCCCACATTTTTGTAAATTGTTTTTATCTTTATGAAGCAAAAAAAACTTTTTTTTTCAGATTTTTAGATTTTTTTGCCAAGGGCCATTTTGAAATTCAAAATAGGAGCGATAACACCAAATTTAAAAACATCTGCTCCCCAATTACACCCGAGCCCTTTTAACACAAAAAGTCACATGACACAGTGGAGAGAGATGGCAAAATGGGCACAATTCACTTAGGGGTGTGCTCACAATTGTCTCCATACCTTCCTACCTACTGAGGGCACCTATACATCAACTGAGGGGGCCTATTTACCTAACTACTGAAGGTGCCTATATACCTTTTTACCTACTGAGGGACCTGTATACCTACCTATTTACTAAGGGAACCTATGTACTTATCTACCAAGTAGCACTCCCTTCAAACAATATGAATTTAGGTGCCAGCAAATATAAGACCTCTGTCACAGGTCAATGCTTACATAAATGAAAAAAACTTGCAGCACCACAAAATTTGAAAAAAGGGGGGAGCTTTTTAATTTAATGGGCAAAATCATATGGATTTTGTTTTCCCACCTATAAAGAATGGAGAGGTCTGTAATTGTTTATTGTAGATACACTTTGTTATTGTAGGTGAGAGACAGAATCTAGAAAAATCAAGAAAATCACATTGTATGATTTTTAAATAATTAATTTGCATCTTATTGCATGGAATATGTATTTGATACAACAGAAAAGCAAAATTTAATACTTGATACAGGAGCTTTTATTTGCAATTACAGAGGCAAGACATTCCTGCTCCACATACTGCAACAGGGATTTTGGCCCACTCCTCCATACAGATCTTCTCCAGATCTTTCAGGTTTTGGGTCTGTCGCTTGGCTACTTTGAGTTACAGATCCCTCCAAAGATTTTCGATTGGGTTCAGTTCTGCAGACTAGAGTTGAGTGAATTTCTTAAAAATTCTATTTGGCCAATTCACTGAATTTTTCACAAAAATGTGTTTCGACCCGAATTTATTCGCGATGAATCGCGTTAAAGACAGCTATTTCCTGGCTGCAGAGAGCCTATATGGAGTTGTAGAACATTGTGCTGAAATATGCATAGGGAGCATGGTTTGGTATTGAAACAATGCTGTGTTTTAGTATGGCACACAGATGACAGGCGCCGCTCCTAGAATCACTTCACACGTCACTTATCTGGGCAGTTACAGGGGCAAAACTGACCAAATAACTGAAGTGGGAACGCAGCCTGACAGGGTAATGTTAGCACCAGCTAGAAAGAACCGAGCTAAGGTCCAAGATCCCACTATAGCGTCACCTTTATCAGATAATTCCACAGGGTGTCGGCGGTAATTTTGCATTGACGTCACTGATCTTTTTTGCCCTT
The DNA here is from genome assembly GCA_025379985.1 of Phyllomedusa bahiana. Classification (NCBI taxonomy): domain Eukaryota; kingdom Metazoa; phylum Chordata; class Amphibia; order Anura; family Hylidae; genus Phyllomedusa; species Phyllomedusa bahiana. The sequence goes on along the minus strand of JAODAL010044825.1, from coordinate 9,061 downwards.
CCTTTGATCCGTCAGTGTCCGCATTCAATCGGTCAATTATCCATCAGTATTGCTAAAGCAAAAAAGAAACAGGAGTTGATCCAAAACATAGATGACAAGTAAATGGAATATTTGCATGTCTTCTGTGTTTTGTATCCACCCCTGCTTTTGGCTACCTAGTCATCAGACAATCTTGAGGCAAACAAAGGACCATGTCATACTGGCCTTACGACACAATCGGTTGTATTTGTCCTTTTCATTCCTTCTGACAAATGAAAAGAATGGGAAAACCAAACATAGTGGCAACGTCATAGAGTAGTGGAGGGTGCAAACAGCATTAGGAAACCACAGGGTGTTCGAGTTAGATAGTGGCCAGTTGGCAGCAGCATGAGTAGGCCACAGAGTGATACAATGACAGAATGTGGAGGTGGTGGCAACTTGAGTAGGCCACAGAGTGGCACAATGACAGATTGTGTAGGTGGTAAAAACATGAGTAGGCCACAGAGTGGCACAATGAAATATTAAGGAGGTGGTAGCAACATGAGTAGGCCACAGAGTGGCACAATGACAGATTGTGAAGGTTGCAACAACATGAGTATTCCACAGAGTGGCACAATAACAAAATGTGGAGGTGGTGGCAAATTGAGTAGACCACAGAGTGGCACAATGACAGATTATGGATGTGGCAACAACATGAATAGGCCACAGAGTTGTACAATGTCAGATTGAGGAGGTGGCAGCAACATAATTAGGCCACAGAGTGGCACGGTGACAGACTGTGGAGGTGGCGGCCGCATCAGAAATCTACATAATGGCCTAGTGAAGAGTGGGGAGGTGGGTGGCAATACCAGTCCCTGGTAAAGATGGCAGAGGTAGAAGGAGCAGCTGGCAGTAAATGTGTGGCATCAGGCAGGTGGCAGCATCAGAATAGTAGCTGAGGCAGGTAGCCAGAACAATCCACACTCATTTGTCAAAGTTTTGGTGAGGCATCAGGCATTGGTGTGTGGAGCTAATGGCTGATCCACACCTGATTCATCTTGACAAAGGTGAGTCAACATTTCGGGAGGACAAGAGAGTTATCCTTGGGGTAACTATAGCCACCGCCGCACTGAACACCTGCTCCGATGCCACACTACTGGACTTCGCCAGTGCAAACTCGGCAAGTTGCAGCCACAAATCCAGTTGGGCTGCCCTGTAGTCCAGCAGAACTTCAATGTGGAGTGGAAGAGTGCTGTCAAAGTAGGCCACCACCTGCTTGTTCAGGGTCTGTTCCAGGTGCTGCTGCTGCTGCTAGTGAGTACTTTCCTCACTAGGCGGGTGAAGAAAGCAAACTTATCAATGACTCCAGACTCAGGTTGCTGCTGATTGAGCTGGTACTGCTCCTACCCCTACTGACCCCCCCCCTCTTGCAACAGCAGCCATGACAGTAGTACGTGAGTGATGAGGAACCCCCGGTCAGACCTGCCAGAGGATGGACAATGGCGCAGATAGGCAGCGGCCAACTGACTACATCGGATGTCTCTATAGTACTTGAGTTTGTCCTCCCTCTCAGCAGGGGAAAAAAAGGCTCCCATTTTGGACCGGTAGCGAGGGTCCAACAGGGTGGAGAGCCAGAAGTCATCCATCTTCCGGATGATGACTGTTCGGCTGTCATTAGCCAGGCAAATCAGCATGCAGCTGGCCATCTGCACAAGTGACTCTAAGGGACTCCCTGCCTCCATCTCCACTGTATACTGCCACAGTGTGTCTGGGTCATCTGCCTCATCTTCCTCATCTCCCTCTACCTCCTCCGACTGCTTCTGCTCCTCCTCTCCTGTCACCTGGGTAGAAAAACCACTAATTTCGCCAGACATTGCTTGTGCTCCAATGTCCTCTTCCTTCTCCAGTTCAGCCCCCCCCGGATCATGTGGCGCGAGATGTACCCCACGTCTAGCCCCCGACCAGCAGTTTTTGCAGCATCTTTTCCCCGGGAATAAAGCATATAATGCTTTGTTCACCCATAGTCCTGGCAACTGACAAAAAAGGGGCCACCAAAAAGGGCCTGAGGCAAATGGGGTGTCAGCATGAGCCGTGGCGGGATCAAAATTAAAGAGGATATTCTTTTGTTGGATCATCAAAAAATTTTAATGGCGTTTCTCTGTTCATAGGTCGGCCCCTCAAATGGGGGCGGGAAATTTTCCAAATGGGGGGAACGTCACATATCCCCTATTTGGGGGGAGGGTTTTCGCTGCGTCAGGAGGGTGTGTTTGGGCTTTGTAGGAAAGGGTGAAGTGCATGCAAAGTTTCCTGGTCTTTTTAAATTCTTGCAATGGTGGAAGACTTGAGAACTTTTTGAAAAGCCAGATTGAACCGTGCGCCATGCAGGACAGGTCAGCCCCCCTCCAACGGGGACCCTTTTCTTTCCATTGTTTCACTTGGTTTCCCGTTTTTCATAAAAGCCAGAAATTGATTTTATCTTTTATGACGCAGAGCATTTCCTCCCCTGTGTGACTTTGTTTGCCCAGGCAAACCAGGTGTAGAACTGCATGACACCGCCGTGCCCTGCACATGTGATGTGCTGGAGGAGCACTAAGACTTGTGGAGGCTGAGGTGGTGGAGGAAGAGGAGGCGACATTGTCATAGGATCAGCAGTTTGACAATGTGGAGCAGAAAGCGGCATCTCCTGTCCAAGTTGCTGATGTGGCTGGGCAGGAATCACATTCACCCAGTGGGCTGTAAAGGACATGTACTGTCCCTGACCGTAGTTTCAGCTCCACACTTTCGCACTGCCGTGCACCTTGAAAGACACCGACAGGCTCTAGGACTGGCCCACTTCCTCTTCTAAATATTTGTGCAGGGCTGGTACTGCCTTTTTCGAAAAGAAATGACGGCTTGGGACTCTTCACCTCGGCTTGGCACAAGTCATCAGTTCTCTGAATGGTGCAGAGCCCACCACTTGAAAAGGAAGGGACTACAGTGCCATCAACTTGGACAGGAGCACAGTAGGCTTCTGCGCCTTAGGATGGCTGGACGCATACTGTTGTCTCTTGGCAATCGTGGTGAACGACTGCTGGCATGAGTATCTGGACCGGTAGATGATGGCAAAGACAGACATCTCCTTTCGGCAGAGGTGGTGGAGCCTTGCCTGCCTGAAATGGGATGCATGCCACTAGGTGCTGCTGCTATTGTTGTGGATAGACCACCATGTCTGAGACATGTTTCTCCCAGGCCACTAGATAGTGACGCTGCATACAGGGCCATGCTGCCAACGTTAGGTCCCTGGCCAAACTTTATTTTCTGCCCACAGATTCTACATATAGCCATGTTCGCCTCCTCTGGCATCTTAGCAAAAAACTGCCACACTGTTGCGTAGGCAATTTTACCACCAAAACTCCGCACTGACTGACTGCCCCCGCTGCTGCCTCGATGAGCCCCAGCGCCCCAACTTTCTGGGCCAGAAGTGACCTGCGAAGCGGATGGTCTACTCCATGGCCATTTGGCTCCTGACCTCCAACTGCTTCCACCCTGCTGACTCCCAGCCACACTACTGACTTGCTGGCTGCGCCACTACCTGATTTGCAAGGTACTGCCCTCTTTTCCCGACGATGATGATGATGATGAAGCCCTTGCTTCCCCCGGCTCCTAACTGCGATCGGCTCCATCGTCATTGATTAGTGTTTGCCTGTCACTGCTGCCCAGCTCAATGGTCTTGGTGTACAGAGCCTGTCTGCTCGCAACATATCCTCCCATGCCACTCTCCACATCATACTTGCTGCCTACTGCAAAAAGCAGGGGTTTTTGCCCCCCTCTTTGCTCCCAAAAGTAGCTTTTCCCTGCCTAAATAGTTCATCATGTGAGCAGACCCCCACGCTATTGTAGATCTCTGGCTGGGGGAAACCCGAATGGACGGGGCAGGTTGAGAAAGGGGTGGGGGCCCTGCCCTGCTCTGGGCCTTTAACTAAGAGTTTTGTTGAAAAAACCCACCAAATCTTGGCGGGGATTGTCGATGGGGGATGCCCCTGTCAACCATTAAAGAATGTTTGGATTGGTGGTAAACCCAAAAATACCCCGGTGTCTGGCCCTGGAGTCAGCCCTGTGCGACGTCCCTTACGGCTGTGACCTGTGCCTGCTCCGGAAATTTGTCCCGCTATTTTCCATGGAAGGGCCGCCCCCTTTCTGTCGGGAATCTGTTTGATAAAAAAATTTTACAATACAAAAAACTGTTTATTGTAGTGTTTTATGACAAATACACACATAAATTTCACAAAAATTCCCCAAAAAAAGTTGAAAAATTTTACTTTCCCCCAAAGTTTCAGTCTGTGGGAATTGCCTTGATGGATTTCAGGCAGTATGTCAGAAATAACACACTTTGGATTTGACACAAAATTTCCCCCAAAAAGTGGAAAATTAACTCTTGGCAAGATTTCATTTTGGGGGGTATCACCTTAATGGATTTAGGTGTGTTTTGAAAATACCCCAACGCGGTTTGACAAGTTCCCCCACAAAAAGTGGTGAATTTAACTTTGGCCCAGATTTCAGTCTGTGGCGATATCGCATTTGATGGATTTCGGGGGTTTAGGGCAGAAATACCAAACACGGGATTTGCACGTTTCCCCCCCAAAAAAGTGGAAAAATTAACTCTTTGCCACAGATTTCATCTGGGGGATATCGATTGAAGGATTTGCATGTATGGCGAAATACACACACTGAATTTGACACGAATTCCCCCCAAAAAAAGTTAAAAATTTAAGTCTTCCCAAGATTGCAGTTTCCCAAAAAAAAAAACGTTGGTTCGGAACGGTGGTAATGACAAAGTGTAAAGGTCTTTAACCCCCATAGTCAAAAAATAGAAGTTTTTGCAAGATTAAAATTGTGTGCTAGAAAGTGCTTCTGCTTCGGAACAGTGAAAAGGGGGCAAAATTTAAAGTGGTTGCCTATCTATATGGTTTGGGACATACAGAAGTGGTTGGCTGCTGTTGGCTGCAGTCTGCCTGTCTTTGAGAGTGTTCCTTTTTTTCTCCCTGTTACGCCATGTACTCGGCTTTTTAGTTCGTTACCAGAATCGATGAATTTGCTTTTCAAAATAAAATTTTTTCCTGAATTCTAAAAAAATTCCCTTTTTTTAAAATCGTTTCGCTCATCCCTACTGGAGCCCTTGAAATGCTTTTCACTGACCCATGTTGTTCCCCGGCTGTGGTTTGGGTATTGTAATGCGGGAAAAGACTCAGCATGACCCTTTTTCAATGCTCTTATGAGGAAGGAGGTTTTTAACCCAAAATTATCCTTTTCTTAGGCAGTTGTCTGTCCCTTTTCAGAAAAAAAACCCCCCAAAAGTAAATGTTTCCCCCTCATGTTCAGGTTGGGACTGTGGTTCCACCCTCTATTCAGGTCTTTCATGGTGCATCCCGTGGCCGCTGGCTGGGGGACCGGGGCCCTGCCCATTCCCTTTGCTGGGGCCCGGCACCATTCTCTTTTCCGGGGCCCGTCTTCGCTGCGCAGCACTGAAGCTTTTTCCGCGGCGATTACTACCTGCCCCTTTCTCTGTCCTTCTCCCCTCGGTTGCCTTTTGATTTAGGGTGCACAGCGGAGTGCTGAATATTTAAAGTACGTATGTTGTTACAATTAAAATGTGACCCCACTTTGATAAAAGGAAATTCCTCCCCTTTTCCTGGTCGTTGTTTTGGTGTTGTCCATCGAGTTGACCCTTTGGGTTTCCCGTTTCCCGACTAAACCTTGTTCCCGTGTTAAACCCCGGTTAAAACCTGCGGAGTACCGGTACCTGTATTGCTGAACACCTGCCGCTGCACCGTTTTTCTAAAAAATACCGAGTATACTGACGCCTGTGCCAAGTCCACTATTCTTGGGGCTGGCTACCCCCTTGGCTAATCGCGGGTCCCTTTTTCCATACCTACATCAGCTGGTCCTTCCTGCACTTCGGTACCTCGAGTTTACCACAGATCGGGGCCCACAGGATCCACCCCGGTCCCCTCCCACGATCACAGGTAGTGCTTAATACATGCCGATTTTTTAACAAGTTATTGACCAGGTCCCCTGTTAAGGGGCTGTTTTTGAAATTTTCGAATCATCCCTTCCCCAAGGAAAATTTTGATTTTAGCCCCAGACAAAGGAGATTGACAGTCAGTTGTGTTTCTTCCTTTTCAAAAAACTGTGCCCAACGTTTTTTGCCTTTCCCAAGTGCTTTGGGATTGTCCTGTAGCCTCCCAGCCTTGTTAGGTTAAATTTTGTTTGTGTCCTTAGAAGCACTTTGTTTGGCCCTGGTGGAAAGGGTTTGGTTGATTATTGGTGTGTGGCGTGGGTTTAATACAGGTCACAAGTCAAAAAAGGGGCGAATAATACAGGTAATGAGTGCGAGAAGGAGGGTTTGACAAGTCTGTGAGAGAAGAAATTTTGCCCTTTAGTAGAAGATCAAAACTATTTCATGCAATACAAGGAAACTGGTTGTCGGGGTGGAGCATCCCGTTTTTCTGGGAGTGTTAGCTATTCAGTCTAGTTGTGTGAATGTTTGTTTTGTTTTATTTACAAGTTTTCCTTTTGACCCTTTTCTTGGGTTCCCCTCCTACTGTATTGGCGAATGTGGTTTTTTACCCTTAGCGGGGGTTTTGTAAAATAGGGGGAATGAATTTTTATTTTTTTACCAGCCAAGATATAAACCCGGGAGCGTAGGCTAAATTTCCCTAAATAGTAGTTTTCTCCCTTTTGAAACTATGTAATGGTCTTCGGGATTGGGGCTTTGGGAAATAGGGAATAGTGAGGGGGTTTTGGGGGTGACACCAAACTCCCCTGTGAAAAAGTGTTTATTGTGAGAGCAAGCCCTAAAAAATTCGATTTTAAGTCGAACCGCGGATTTTAAAAAATTAGGGTTTAAGTTCAAATCGAAATTTGGGCCCCCTTAAAAATCAATAGGAGAAAATGGTGGGTTTAAATTTTTTGACCTTAAGGTGAGGAGAAGCGCAATTAGCTCCCTAACGTGAACTGGATACATGGAAACACTTAGTTTTTTTTTATTGTAACAAGCGTTTTTGGCACTCTGTGGGGCAGGTCCCAGCAGGCGGAGGAGGAGTATGCGGACAGGCCTTTCTCCAGAGAATGTGAAGGCCCCAAATGTTTGCAATTGTATGGTCTTCTTTAGGGTGTATTTCTAGGTTGGGGGGGGGGAGGGGGCAGGACGGGGTTCGTCACAGAGTGAGGCTGAGGCTAGCCCCGGGTTTTTGTGCGTAGGTGGGAGTGGAAAATGATGGGGGCAGGGGTGGGCACCACGGTAATGTTACCCCTTTAGTGGTGGGGTTGTAAGTTACAGGAGGAGGGGAGGGGAAAAGGGGAAAATCCCCTTAGTGCCTTCAACCCAAAATCTTGGGAGATCCCCGGGGGGAGCATCAAAAATGATGCTTGGATGTACATATTGCAACGATCCCCGTTCAATGAAATAAAAATAAACAGCGGATAAAGAGACAGAGGGATCCCATCCAGTTTGAAAATGTTCTCTTGGCTGTGCATTTTAACGCTTGAGACGCAGAGCAGTGACCTAGTTTATTTGGGCCTTGCAGGGGGGAAGGGAAGGGATTTCGCGTGACACCCCGTTGTTTGGGGATCATGGGGGTTTTTAATTTTTTTTTTCCAGTAGCGGCAAGACAAAAAATCGCCATGCCATGCCAGCAAAAAGAAGGTCAATGCCGTGTGCTGGTGATGCCCGGATGAGCCCAAGAGAAGGTCGTCATGGTTGTCAGCTAAACCAGCTCCACCAAAGCCGAAAAGGGCAAAAACAGGAAAGGCGGCAGTAAAGGAAAAGTCTGAGGACAAAAAATGTTCCAGAAAAGGGGAAAAGAAAGGAGCGAAGGTTAAACAGGCAGAACAACAAAAAAAAAAACTAAGGAAGATCTCCCATCTGAAAAATGGAGAGACATAAAGTGATGATGCAGGAGACAAGGAATCCAAATCTGAAAAACCCTACATCTGTACAAGTCTTTTATTTGTCGTTCCTGTACCTCCCTTGTATAATTAAGAGAATATTTTTATCAGCTATTTTGTAAATGTAAGTTTTTATACTCTAATTCTAGAAAAAACATTTTTAAAATAGGAGGGAATCACCAGTCTTTATTTTTTATTTTTTTTAAAATGTATTAATTATTTTGGAATGCTATGCCCTTTTATATTCAGTTGTCAATTGTCTAGGACTTGCGATGAGGTTGTACCTGAGCGAAAGGAGAGGGGGGCGAAACCCATTTATTTTTTTTGAAAGACTGTTAAATGCTTACATTTTTTTTTTCCCCTTTCATTGTGACCTAATGCCTCCTGCTATCTTACTAGTGGATTCCCTGACATGATGTGGGGATTGCAAAGCCCAGTGTTCCTATACTTGCTGACATGGATGACATTTTTTAATAAAAAGAATCCATGGTGATTTATCTCTTAAAAAAATAAAATGAAAAAGCAATTACTGGGTTCCCACCCCCTTGATCCCTGTTACAAGACAAAAGTGAGCAATTTCCTTCAGTAGAATGCAGGATTTTGAGACTGTGCTCATTGACCAACTCAAGACATTATTATTATTATTATTATTATTATTTATTTTAGAGCGCCATTAATTCCAGGGCGCTGTACATTTAGGGGGAATTACATACATAACAAATATTGAACAAATACAATGGTGACAAAAATGACTAGTAACTGAAACAGAGAGGAAAGAGGACCCTGCCGCGAGGGCTTACAATCTACAAGGAAGAAGGGGAGAGAAAGAAGGTGTGGGGAGACATGCTTGCGGGCCGGGGGGTAGTGGTGGTGGGGTTAATGTGGGTTGTAGGCTATCCAGAAGAGATGGGTTTTCAGGTTGCTTTTGAAACTGGTGAAAGTTGGGGAGAGTCTGATTTATTGGATTAAAGAGTTCAAGAGTGTGGGTGAAGCACGGGAGAAGTCTTGGAGACGGTTATGTGAGGAGCTGATGAGAGGGGAGCAGAGGAGAAGGTCCTGTGAGAGCGGAGATTGCGTGAGGGGGGGTATCTGGAAATTGGCAGAGATGTATGGAGGGGAGGGTTATGGAGGCCTTGTTGGTCAGGGTTAGTAATTTGAACTGAATTCGTTGGGGGAA
>JAODAL010044824.1:0-32519 GCA_025379985.1 Phyllomedusa bahiana | reverse complement strand
CTCTCTACTCCTAAACACATTAATAAAACAATATTCCATACGGCGAGCTAATTCGCCTAAAACGTAATTTTCCAGGGAAAAAAATATTCGATAAAACAAGAAAAAGTGACCCAAAAGTTTGAGAAAAGAGAGGCTACACTGAAAGATCTTTAAATCAGGCCATAAAAAAAGTGTCTAAAATCACAAGAGAAGACCTATTGAGACAGAAAGAAGAACAACAGAAACAAAAAAGAAAAATATAGTCTTTAGTACAAATATAGTGCACAATACAACAAAATTGTTAGAATTATTAAAAAAAATCTACCATTTTTATATCGAAAAGGGAAAACATCCCGAGACACTGTTAAAAATATCAGATTCATTTCAAAAAGGGCCCCCACATTAGGGAATCTACTGTCTCCAAGCCTTTTTAAAACAAATGAAAAAGGCTACAGCAAAATTGGTTGAACACCAAAGGGTTTTTTTTTTCGCTGTGGACGCAATGGTGCACAACGTGCAAATATGCACAAATGCACAAAGGAGTTTTCTTCTATGGTTACAGGGGAAAAATTTTTAAAATTTTAACGTATCCCAATTGCAATACAAGAAACGTAATATATCTAATCACATGTTCCCTTTGTAAATTAAAAATATGTGGGGTTGCAGTAGCAAAAATTTAAAAAACCAGAATTTGCGACATCTATCAGATATAAAAAGAAACACCTACAGCTAATGTTTCTATGGCCTCACGCCACTTTTAGGGAATTGTCATGCGGGGAGAATACTAGCACATTTACCTGCAACGTAATTGAGGTAGTACATAGACCAGAAAGAGGAGGTAATATACGAAAAAAAATTCTATCCCGTGAGAGCATGGTGGATATTCCCCCTAAACACTAGAATTTCCCATTAGGATTAAATAAGCGCCATGACATCATTTTTTCACTTTTAAAAGTACTAGCCATTATCAGCAGCAATTATATGATCATACCAATATAAAAGGTTTTTATTGTTTGCATATTTTTAATTTGTATCAGTGTATTATTTCCAACACTATATAAAGGAAATGAGGTAACTCTGACATCACACATGAATAAGGGACACGCCTCCCGAAACGCGTCGGGGGGGAACCTTTCTGAACTGTTAAGTTGACCTTTGAAATTTGGACTTTTAAAGTATATTTATAAAGTACAAGTTTTAAAGAATCAAAGAATCTCACAAGTTGCTGGAGTGCAAATATTTTTTCCAAACTTGTCCTTTTTGGAGGAGAGAGAAGCTGAGTTGCTCCAAAGAACATCAATTTTACTGTGAAGATGGGGGGTGGCAACATCATGCTTTGGGGGGCTGTTTGTTCTGAAAAGGCCAGGACGATGATCCGTGTACATGAAAAAGAAGGGGCCATGTATTGGAGATTTTCAGTGCAAACCTCCTTCCATCAAAAGGGGCATTGAAGATAAACGTGTCTGGGTCTTAGCATAACAAGATCCAACACACCGCCGGGAAACGAAGAAGTGGCTTCGTAAGAAGCTTTTAAAAGGTCCGGAGGGCCTAGCCAATTTCCAAATCTAAACCGCATAAAAACCCTTTGGAGGGAGTTGAAAGTCTGTTTCCCAAAACGACACCCCCCAAAACATCAGTGCCTAAGGAGATCGCAGGGAAAGATTATGTAGTTACATTTAATAGCCTCATTTATCATCAGAGCAGCATCCACTCTTGCCCACTTTTCTTTCCATCCCTCTGTTCACACCAAAAGGTTTTCAAACCCCAGCAAGGACAGCCATTGGTGCCAACCTTGTGAAGACTTCAGAAAACGTTTGCCCTCTGTCATTGCCAAAAAAGGATAAAACAAAGTATTGAGATAAACTTTTTCATTAAAGGGGGGTTTTCCCATGAAAAAAAATTGACGTGGGAAGCTTGCAATGAAAAAACAAACTTTTTTCACCATTCTTATTATTAAAAATTCTGCATCGTTTTTGTCTTAGCTTTCCCTTAGTGATCCATTGTTTACAGCTCGTCCCCCGGGGGATCGACCAGGGCGGGAGAACTCCTACTACGGGTCCCATCTCAGACATCGCCTTCCTCTCAGGCACTACTGAGGTTAAAACCCCCGGGTGCGTCATTCTACCCCCCACCCCCTGTACCCTTTAATTAGTCAAATTTGGCAAAAAAATAAAAAAAGAAACCTTAATCAAGGGTCTGTGCATGAAGAGCGAAAAAAAACAAAAAAAAAAACACTGGTATGGTTCCTGCAGGGATTTGAACCAAAGACCCTCTCCGGGAGGCAAAAGTTTTACCTTCAGCTACTCACAATGCTTTACAGACCTTTCTTTGACTAGAGAGGGAAAGGCCTGGTGTTTCCCCCTTTGCGATAATGATATGAATTAAACAAACTCACGCCCCTTCTGAGCAAACAGAGCTGAAGAGCCGGATACAGGAGGTTTGAAATGAATCTTGGCAAAACCCCTTTAACCCCTTTAATCCCCCGCCCCCCTCTTTTAAACGGCGGGCATTTCAGGTCTTTTGTCTGCACGACTCTTTAACGTCGCTGCAGAAAAACCGGAGTTTGCGGGCGCCCCGGCCCGCGCTGCGCGGGTTCAGGGCTGTAACACACCCGATAAAAAGCATGTTTTTTGCACCCCCCGGGGAGAAAAGGGAAACCTTCGCAACCCGGTGTTTAAAAAAACCCTTTGATTGGGGCGGTGCGTTCCCACAGCCAATCAAAGGGTTCCCCTGCCTGTTGGGTGATCGGGAAACCCGTCACCCGACAGAGCTCGGGGAACGGGTCGAGTTAGCTCTGGGGACCTAGAGTGGCCCCCGACTGTCTTGTACAAGCCAAGGACCTGGACGCACTGTTGCTGCCAAACCTGCCCTTGCAAAGGACACAGATTTGAAAAGTATTAGCATATAGAATATGCTATTTCATTATTAAGTTTTTAAAAAAAAAAAAATTGTAAAACAGTTCTCCCTTCATGGGATTTAAAAAAAACAAAGTAAAAAAAACAGAAAAAGTGTAAAAACATGAATTAAAAAATAAATAATAAAATAACAATAAATATTTAACAAAAAATAATTGTGCATATATTTAAAACCAACAAAACCCCCACAATTAATCCACAGACCCCCAATTTAATTAGAATTAAATTTTAAAAAGTTATTAAGGGAAATGGAATGGGGAAAAAAAAAAAAATAAATAAAACAATTTTTTTTTCTAATAAAAAAAAATTCTGCTATTTTTTTTAACGAATTTAAACATTCCCCCTAAAGAAACTTGTCTTGAATAAAACGAGCCTCAACAATGCGTCATTGAAAAAAAAAAAATTTACAACTGTTAAACTAGTGTTGAGGCGATTTTTTTTGCAAAGTTGAAACGGGGAAGGTTTTTTGGTTCGAAATTTCCCGATCATGCGATAATTTTTGTTAAAATCTGTGCTCATCTATCAAGATCGCGCCTTTTTCGGCGCTTTCCTTTAATTTTGGCGGCCAGCAAAGGGGAATTTCAGAATAGAGCAGGGGAGATGTTTTGTGCGACGTCATGACTGGGGATGTGTAGGTTCGTTGGGGGAAAAAACACATGACCCGTTTTAATAGAACAACGTTTCCTGTTTCAGCCCCAGTGCTTCAGGTCTCATAGGATAGGACCCGCTCTGCCTGGGGCCAAAAAACTCAGCGAAATTTTCTATTTCTGCACAGAGAAACCTCTACATTAGCTGTGATCCTTCCAATTTAGTAGATTAGGATTTGAACATTTTATGTAGTTTGCTAAGAATTTTAAAGCAGCATCTACCGCTTAGTAAAATCACGGCGTGGGAGCGGGGGTGGGGGGAGTCCCCGCGGTCGAACACAGGACAAGCTCTATCTATAAAGAACACTGGATAAAGTCACCAAGACTTTAGTGTAACATTTGTAGTGAATATCTTATTATTAACAGATAGTTGATTGAAATAATTCCTGGATATTGGGCAGCCTGAACTTTATATTGGAGAAAACATAATTTCTAGTAACTGCAAGGTCTCTTTGTTTAGCTGCAAAACTCCACCTTTTATTATTAGTATATACATTTCAGATAGGTGTTCATTTTACCCATTCCACCTGTGACTGTGGCTCTATCCACCTGGCACTTAAATTACAATCCAGCAATCTTGTAGTCCATCACAGGTTGTTGTTGCCAAAAATACCGTGTATCGTACTAAAAAATCACATTTACGTTTTTTTTTAATTTTGCGCACCCAGCACTGTTCATTGAACACGCAGCATCACGTAAATCTTAACACAGCAATTCTATATTCCACCACAGGTGAATTGATAGGTGCAAAAAATACCGTTAATGATATCCAAAACATAACAGTTACGTTTTTTTGACGTTTTTTTGCACACCCAGCACTGTTCATTGACGCAGCATCTACGTAAATCTTAAAACAGCAATTCTATATTCCCAACAGGTGAATTGAAAGGTCAATAAATACAGTTTATTATTCAAACATAACAGTTACTGTGTTTTTGAATTTGCGCACCAGCACTGATCATTGACGCAGCATCTACGTAAATCTTAAAACAGCAATTCTATATTCACCACAAGTAATGAAGAAGGGCAAAAAATACCGTTTAGTTATATCAAAACATAACAGTTACGGTTTTTTTTGACTTTTTGCACACCCAGCAACTGTTCATTGACGCAGCATCTACGCTAAATCTTAAAACAGCAATTCTATATTCACCACAGGTGAATTGAAAACGACATAAAAAAACGTTTAATATATCAAAACATAACAAACGTGTTTTTGACTTTTGCACACCCAGCACTGTTCATTGACGCAAGATCTACGTAAATCTTAAAACGCAATTCCAATATTCACAACAGGTGAATTGAAAGGTGCAAAAAAAAATAAACGTTTATTATGAATCAAAACATAACAGATACGTGTTTTTTGACTTTGCACACCCCAGCACTGGTTCATTGACTCGCAGCATCTACGTAAATCTAAAACAGCATTCTATATACACTCACAGGTGAAATTGAAAGGTGCAAAAAAATAACCGTTTATTATAGTCAAAACATAACAGTTACGTGTGTTTTTTTGACTTTTGCGCAGACCCAGCACTGTTTCATTTGATGCTGCAGTCTACGTAAATCTTAAACGAGCATTTCTATATTCACACAGGTCAATTTGGAAAGGTTCAAAAAATACTACTGCTTACTATATCCAAACATAAGTTACGTGTTTTTTTACTTTGCGCACCAGCACTGTTCATATGAACTCGCATCTTACGGTAAATCTTAAAACAGCAATTCTATAGTTCACCACAGTGAATTGAAAGGTGCAAAAAATAAACGTTTATTATATCAAAACCATAACAGTTACGTGTTTTTATTGACTTTTGGCGCACGCCAGCACTGTTCATTGACCGCAGCATCTAGTGTAAATCTTAAAACAGCAATTCTATAGTCACCACAGGTGAATTGAAAGAAGTGCAAAAAATAACAGTTTTATTATATCCAAACAAAACAGTGTACGTGTTTTTTGACTTTTTGCACACCCAGCACTGTTCATTGACGGCAGCATCTACGTAAATCTTAAAATCAAGCAATTCTAATATTCACCACAGGTGAATTGAAAGGTCAAAAAATAACCGATTTTTATATCAAAACAATAACATTACGTTGTTTTTTGAATTTTGCGCACCCAGCACTGTTCATTACGCAGTTCATTACGTAAATCTTAAAACAGCAATTCTATATTCACCACAGTGGAATTGAAAGTGCAAAAAATAACAAGTGTCTTAGTTTAATTATATCAAAACATAACAGTTACGTGTTTTTTGACTTTGCGCACATACCAGCACTGTTCATTGACGAGCATCTTCCCCTAAGTAATCTTAAAACAGCATTCTATATCACCACAGGTGAATTGAAAGGTGCAGAAAAATACCATTTTTATATCAAACATAACAGTTACGTGGGGGGGTTTTTTGACTTTTGCACACCATCACTGTTCATGTGACGCACATCGACGAAAATCTTAAAACAGCAATTCTATATTCACCACAGGTGAATTGAAAGGTCAAAAAATACAGTTTATTATAATCAAAACATAACCAGTTAACGTGTTTTTTTGACTTTTGCGCACCCAGACACTGTTCATGACGCAGCATCTACGTAAATCTTAAAACAAGCAATTCTATATACACCACAGGTGAATTGAAAGGTGTCAAAAAATACCATTTGTTATATCAAAACATAACAGGTGAAGTGTTTTTGACATTTTTCACACCCAGCACTGTTCATTACGCAGCATCTACGTAAATTCTTAAAACAGCAATCTATATTCCACTCACAGGTGATTTGAAAAGGTGCAAAAAATACCGTTTATTATATCAAACAATAACAGTTACGTGTTTTTGACTTTTGCGCACCCAGCACTGGTTCATTGACCCAGCATCTACGTAAAATCTTAAAACAGCAATCTTTATACACCACAGGTGAAATTGAAAGTGCAAAAAATACAGTTTATTTAATCCAAACATAACATTTACGTTTTTTTTTGACTTTTGCGCACCCAGCACTGTTCATTGACGCAGCATCTACGTAAATCTTAAAACAGCAATTCTATATTCCAACTACACAGGTGTAATTGAAAAGGTGCAAGAAAATACCATTTGTTATATCAAAACATAAGCAGATTTACGTGTTTTTGACTTTTGCACACCCAGCACTGTTCGATGTGACGGCAGCATCTACGTAAAATCTTAAAACTGCAATTCTATATTCACCACAGTGAATTTGAAGGGTGCAAAAAATACAGTTATTATCATACAAAACATAACAAGTTACTTGTTTTGTTTGACTTTTGCGCACCCACACTGTTCATTGACGCAGTCAACTACGTGAAATCTTAAAACAGCAATGCCTATATTCACCACAGGTGAATTGAAAGGTTGCAAAAAATACCATTTGGTATATCAAAACATAACAGTTACCGTTTTTTGACGTTTTTGCACACCCAGCACTGTTCATTGACGCAGAGCATCTACGTAAATCTTAAACACGCAAATCTATATACCCCCACCCCCCATCACCACAGGTGATTTGTAGAAGGTGGCAAAAATACCGTTTATTATATCAAAAAAACATAACAGTTTACGTGTTTTTTTGACTTTTGAGCGCACCAGCACTTTCATGACGCAGCAATCTTACGTAAATCTTAAACAGCAATTTCATATTCACCACAGGGTGAATTGAAAGGTTCAGAAAAATACAGTTTATTACATCAAAACATAACAGTTACTGTTTTTTGACTTTTGTTGCACCCACACTGTTCATTGACGCAGCATCTACGTAAATTCTTAAATAGCAATTCTAAGTCACCACAGGTGAATTTGAAAGGTGCAAAAAATACCGTTTATTATAATATCAAACAACATAACAGTTACATGTTTTTTTGACTTTTGCCACACCCAGCATTGTCAATGTTACGTAGCAACTACGTAAATCTTAAAATAGCAATTCTATAGTTTCACAAACAGGTGAACTTGAAAAGGTTGCAGAAAAATACCGTTTATTATACCACAAACATAAAGATACGTGTTTTTTGTTGACATTGCCCGAGTCCAGATTTGTTGATAGACACCTTGCAAGTTAAATTTGAATCCAGCAATTTTGTTTTGATAGAGGATTTGAGAATAGCTGTGATTTGCCGTCTTTTAATAAGAACTTTCCAAAAACTATTCATACCTTCTCAAATTTTTATATTTTCTGAACATGGAGCTGAAATGCAGGTGTGAAAGCGAGCAAAGAGGGGGTAGCACATGGAGGTAGAATGTACGAGAGAAGGTGCTCCTTCCAGTGCTGCGACAACACGCAATCCAGCGGATCGTCAGTTGCGGACCGTCAGGCCTGTCAACGCTGATCAGCCCTGTGAATCTAAGTATAACAACATCTGTCGCCAATCCTGTCCTTCAGTGTAATGCAAACCTTGCATCTAGCAGTCTTTACTACCTCCCTCGTCCTCGCAGTTCACGGCCAACAAATGTCGTCATCACATCATCAGCATCTGTCCCAACATGAAGCAGCCCAAAAGTCCCAACATCGTGTACCCACCACTGTGGATAATCCCATTTTCTGAAGACCTCTTTGATGACAAAATGCGGTTGGGTCAGAATGCATGTTAAAAGATCAAGAGATTGATTTTAGTGCTGCTCTGAAGACCAGTTACTGATGCCATCCAGAGAGGGTGAAGGAAGCCGTTCAATCGGCAAAAATCCCGGGGCGACGGCAACGCCTTGCCGGTGCCCCTTTGCTTGTAGCCCGCAGCTTCTGGATGCAGAAAGTCAGGACTACCAAGTCACCTGTGTTTGATGATGATGATGATGACAACATGCGGATCCATCCTGTCTTTTTTCCGCAGAATTTGCTTGCGAGGGCTCGCCTTCATCACTGGACGAGGAGGAAGACGATGGGTAGTGTTCAATACGGTTCCTCCACAAAAAGGGAGAGGGCGGTCGCAGAAGTCCCACTGATATGATTCCGCCAGGCCACGGTCAGCGCAAACCCCGCTCCTCGCTTATATCGCCGTCAAAAAGGTCGCCCGGACCTCCAAGCCTGGGGCCTTCCTTTGAGCAAGCATCTGATTCACCCAGCGATGTCATATGCCGCCTTTTGCCGTAAAAACACGCATAAGTAGAGCAAGAACCTAGTGGTTAAAGCCACCCACCAACAAGTCTAGTCACATGGCAGCAATGCATTGAGTTGAAATGGAGGTAACACTTGCCAAAAAAAGGCCAGACCGACGCCGGGCCTCCAACCACTGTCACGACCCTTTGTCTCCACCTCCTCCTCCTCCGCCACCACCATTCATTTCCAGTCTGCCCATGTCTCTCAGATCCATGAGTCAGGGATCAGCCTCCGCCTTCACCTCCACCGTCGCCCGAGTACCACCGATCACACCAGAGACCCATCTCCTACCACCCTTCTCCTTCGCCAGTTTGGACGACCTTCACACCCTACAGCGGCCATCTAGCAGCCATCCTTCTGTCTTCCCAGATTTTGCGAGCAGAAGAAACACTTTAACCCAAACCAATCCCCAGAAGCCAAAAGCCAGAAATGTCGGCATTGCCAGCTTTTGGCCTTGGAAATGTTGCCTTTCCGTCTGGTGGACACAGATGGTTCCGCACGGTCATGGCCCTCGGTTGCCCCCAATACCAGATGCCTAGCAGGCTTTCTTGCCAGAAAAGCCGTCCCTAGGCCCTGGCCAGCCACGTGTCTTCTAAAATTTCCAACGGCGTTGTCTGCATCTGTGCCCAAAAGTCCATCTCAACCACCGACACATGGACAGTAAGCACGGCCAAGGCCACTATATCTCTGTGACAGCTCACTCTGGGTGAGCTGGTTGGATTGTCTCGGGGTTACGGTGGCTCTCATGCTCAGCGCACGCTCTTTAAACCAGCAGGGATGGTGGCAGGGCTCTTTCCCCCCTCAAGGTCCCTGTGGCATCACGTGCCCGAGAGACACCAGGTCCGTGTTGAATTAATCTGCCTTGGAACCGTCCCCCACACACATGAGTCAGGAGCTGTGTACGGCTCTAAAGCAACGAGACCGAGCGCTGGCTGGGTGACAAAACCTTGTGCCAGCGAAGTAAGTGTGCATAACGGGCGAAAATCTGCTGCCCGTCCTTAAGATCGGTAGGTTGGAGACACATCCCTTGCCTGGCACATGTCATGAACCTTGTCCGTAGCCAGCAAATTTCTAAAGCGATAGTACACAGTTTGAGAGAAGCTAGAACGAATCTTGTTTTCGGGTCTGGACTCCCTGCGTGAATGAAGGCTCGAGTCTGAGATTCGCACTTCCGCCGTTCGCACCCCTGCGTCCAGCGCGGGTCGCCCGCTGGCTGGGCCGTTTGCAGCGTCAGCTCGGCCTCCCTCGTCAACCGTCCTCATTGTTGACGTGGCAACACGCTGGAATTCCACCTCCACATGCTCGCAGCGATTGTGGCAGCAGCGCAAATGCCATTACGCAGTACGAAGTGACACATGGCAATTACAAGCAGCGGTACGACCTCGAGGTGTTGTACCACCGAGAGTGGAATGCAGGTGAAAGAGCTCTGGGCACTCATCCTTCGCCATTTTGAAGTAATTCCACCAAATGGTCAGTGTGACAATGCCCTTCGTCAACATGAGCATTTGGTGATCTTATTTTCTGGAACGTCGTTGGACACTTCTCTGGAAACAACAGGTCCCCTCCAGCGACGTAGGAGGTGACGGACACAAGTGCGGACACGGAGCCCTTTCTCTCCGGGGTCGAAATCCATCCAAGGCCCGACAGTTTCACAATTTCATTCATCGGTCTTCATTAGCTGTGGAATCGGGTCCAGAGCCTAGTGCAAGGTGGCGGATCACTCTCAGGTGCACTCATCTCAGGCATTCCAGGGCTGTGTTGAAAAGCTGTGCCGGAGGCTGCGGAGGAGGATGAGGAGGATGTATCCTATACACCGAAGTTCCCAGCCGGACGTCCCTGCCTTGGAAAGAGTTTGGCGCGAAATTGAGGCGGAGGAGGAGATGAATAGAAGAAACAGTTTGCTATTGCCCCTCGACCCAGAAGGCGTTTGGGAAATCAGGCACCATCTCTCCACATGAGTGCTTGGAAGCTCCATTTCCTCCACATGATCCTACGCATAAAGGCCATCAAAATGAACAAGCAGTTAGTGGTAGGCCACCCTCCCTGGATCCCTGTTACAAAACAAAAATCAGCACTTTTCCTTCCACCCACCCATATAGAGAGTAAATGCCAGGAAATGGATGACCTTGCTTATTGAATCAAGTTTTAACTATGAGACATCTGTTGCGTCTGCTTCACGTTCGCCAAAATGCACGGTGGAACAACATCACTACTTGACCAGCAGTAAGAGTGCCAAGTAGGCGAAGCGCAGCAGCAGGCAAGGTGCAGAAGCCTAAATGGGTGACCCTCTGCAATCTTTGTTTTACCACCTCACCAACGCAATGCAATGCAGGGCACAATCCAACACACAGAGATCATCTAAAGATCATGTGCACGACTATCTGCGGTCTCAACACCGATGTTTTTCATGTGTTCCGGACCCAATAGACTTCTGGGTATCCAAAAAGGAAACGAATGCCCGAGCTGGCTCGTCACGCCATAGAGGTGTAGTCCTGCCCAGCCAGCCAGCGTCATATCCTGAGCGACCTTTCATGCACAAGTCTGTGAGGAGTCCATTACAGACAAACGCATCCGGCTTTCCACAGATAGATGTGGATCGGTTTGACTTTCATTCAACAAGATGAATCAGGCATGGATCTCTGATGATGTTGTGGCCCCAATTGCCGAGGTCACCGATTAGTTGCCAGTCTACTTCACATTCCTTTCAAACAGAAATGTCCTCTTGAAAAACTTTTTTTTAAAATGATCATTTCTTACCTGCAATCTTTATTCCTCTTTTCCCAACAGTTCATTTTGCTGGTTTTGCTGTGAGGAGACTGTAAAAGACAGCAAAGGTTTGAACATGACAACACCGTATTCCTTTACATCACTTTATCTTAAGAAGTTTTCGCATTGTCCAATGTTTTGAGGACATGTTGCTGTAGATACAGCATAATCATAGGGTCCTTTGGAACAGAAATGTGACTATCTAACTTCCTAACAGTGGACAGTTCTCCCTACAAGTTTTAATATGGCTGAGAAGTCATATTTATAATTTTTTTGGGGTCATGTTGCTGTGAGATACAGCTATAATTATGGTCATTTGGAAACAGAAATGTGGCTTCTAAGTGGCATTTTTCCTCACAATTTTTAAATAGTGGCTGAAATTCATATATTATATAATTTTTTGGGTCAGTATCTGTTAATACAGCAATAATCATGGTCCTTTGTATCAGAAATGTGCTTCTAAGTGGCATTTCTCCCTCACAAATTTTTAACAGTGGCCTGAGAAAGTCTTTTTATAAGTTTTTTGGGTCATGCTGCTTTGAAAATGCAGCAATAACTACAGGTCCTATATAAAAAAAAATGTTGTTTCTAACAGACATTTGTATCATCACAATTGACCAAAGTGGCTAAGGGTCATGCATTGAATTTTGGGGCATTTTTGCTGTGACATGGCAGCTATACTACAGGTCTATTTCTAAAAAATGTTTGTTTCTAACAGCATTTGTTTCTTCACAAATTGTCAAGAGTTGGCGCCAGGGAGATGTTGCTGTCAGAAACAGAATAGTAGGACACTGTTAATGGACACATATTGCAAATGACATTGTTTTAGCAAGATCTTAACATATGCTCTCAATCCCTGTATTGAGACAACCCATTTTAACAATGAAAAAAAGAGAAAACAAAGAAATGGTGGATCCATCCTATTTTAAAAAATGTGTTTTCTAAATTAAGTACTATTAAACTTGCAAATGTACAAAATAGCTGTTAAAAAAATTCCTCTGAATTTGTAACAAGCGGAAGGTAACAGAAATCATGACCCAGATGTAGGTTATTCAAGGACATGGAGGATGGAGCCACGGAAAGAACAAAGTACAGAGACCATTTTCCTCCAGCATTTGGAGATAAAATGAAAAAAAGATTGCCAAGATAAAGGGCACCTGGTGTAACAGGAGCGTTAACCACAGTAATTTCAAGCGTAAAAAGCTCAATTGGTCCAACACTCATACGTTGGGCAAAGCGCTACCAGGTATGTGGACTGTGTACAGAGGAAGGCTGAGAGTTCCTCTACACTTCCGCTTCCGCACTCTGCTTCAGCACGACAGATTTTCGTTGCTAGCGTCAAACAGGCATTTTAACCTGCGTGTTAATCAGATGACGGATGGACGCCAGCCCTGGGCTTTTCACCGCACCTACTGTAACTCCGGCCCTGGGTCATGCTGTAGGCCCAGGACAGGTATAGGTCAATGTCAGATTCAACTAAAATGGTGGTTTGAAAGACTCCTTTTTCCAGGCACTTTTAAACTGTGGGTCAGACAGGTTTATGGTCATTTCTGCGGTACAGGCACAGATATAGTTAGTGTCCAGTTCAACAAAAATGTGGTTGAAAGACTCCTTTTGCTGCACTTTTTAAATCTGGGGGTCTAGCCTGTTTGGGCTCATGCTGTCGTTCCAGGAGCACAGGGATATTCAATGTCCAATTCAAGTAACATGATGGTTCAAATCATACTGCCTTTTCTTGCACTTTTTAATTTGTGAGGTTGAAGCAGGTTTAAGGGTCAGTCTGTGGTACAATACCGGGATAGTAAAAGGTCTGTGACTTTTTTTTATGTGAATTTTATAACCTAAGTGTGGTTTGCTTAGATGTAGCACCCGTATCCATTTGACTGTTTTGTGTGGATGTTACTTTCACTTCCTCCAGCCTTTTTGGGTGTAATAATGAAAGGTGTTGTTGCTCTCCCATACCACTTTATTCGTCATCGCGCAATAATCAATGCTCAGCTACGAAAAACCTATCGATAGCGGCCGACTTATCGACTATTCGATCGATCTCGATGCCAACGCAATCGCTCAACACATTTTGAAACGCAAAGAGGCAAAAAAAAAAAAATGTTTCTGGTCATTAACTACTTTTCAGGTGTTCGGCTTAAGGGTTTACCAAAAACTTATTTTTCACCATATTTCACAAATAAATTCTTTCCAAATCAGACAATGTGATTTTCTGGATTTGTTTTCTCATTTTGTCTCTCATAGTTGAGGTCTACCTATGATGTCAATTACAGGCCTCTCTTTTTAAGTGGGAGAACTTGCACAAGTGGTGGCTGACCAAATACTTTTTCCCCCACTGTATATATCTACGTACTGGGGAGCCTGTATACCTACCTACATAATGAGGGGCTTAAATAATTACATACTTGATGAGGGGCATATAGCTACTTATTAAGGGCCTCTTTAGCTATCTATCTACTAGGGAATACCTATGTACCTACCTATTGTGGGAATATATACCTACCTACTTAATGAGGGGGCCCTATATATCTACCTACATTCTGGGGGAATATATACCTAATGGAGGACCTATTTAATGGGGGGCTTATATCCCTAAATACTTAATTTGGGGCTTCGATACCTGTCATATGACGGCAACCTGAACTGGCATCTGACCATTATATTGTCTCTATATAGCAGTATCGTAGGTTATAATGACGCTTCTATAGTAGCAGTGTACTTTTGTCCGATTGTAAAAGTGAAAGTCCCTCTCATTAGAGGCTTCTGTTAGCTGCTTTTGCTTTCTTGCTTGTGTTGATGATGTTGTTTATTTTAGAGAGTAGTGAGATGTGTGACCAATTCAAAATTCAGAGGTGGAGAGTGTATGTGAGCTGATGGGGGGGTTGAGGACTGTTTTTTAGGCCCAAATGGCCCTGGATACTTGGAACACATTTCCAGCAAATCTGGCTAGAAAATCATCCATAAGGCTGCAGGCCTTCACCAATCTGTCACACTTAAAGCACCCCTGCCGCAATTAAATGTGCTTTGTCTTCTTAACCCTTTATTTAAATTGTATACATACAGTTGAAACCAGAAGTTTAAATACACTATATAAAAAGACACATACAGTATGCATGTCTTTCTCACAATCGGACAGGAAATGGAAAAAACCTTACCTGTTTTAAGTCACTTAGGATAACCACAATTATTTATATTTGCCAAATGCCAAAATAATAAGAGAGATAATTTTGTAAGGCATTTTTATTACTTTCTGCAAAGTCAAAAGTTTACATACATTTCATTAGTATTTTGTAGCATTGCCCTTAAACTGTATGACTTGGGTCAAATGTTTTGGAAATTCTTCCACAATCTTCTCACTATAGTTGGTAGAAATTTTGGCCCATTCATCCTGATAGAACTGGTGTAACTGAGCCATGTTTGTAGGTCGCTTTGCTCACATCTTTCTTTTCAGCTTTGCCCATAAATTTTCAATAGGATTGAGATGAGGACTTTGTGATGGCCACTCCAAAACATTGACTTGGTTGTCCTTAAGCCACTTTGTAACCAGTTTGGCAGTATGCTTTGGGTCATTGTCCATTTGGAAGACTCATTCCCGCTCAAGCTTTAACTTCCTGGCTGATGTCTGTAGATGTTGCTTCAGTATTGCCACAAAATCCTCTTTCCTCATGACTAGGGATGAGCGATTATAATCGACAAATTTGAAATCGGCACGATTTTTAGGCTGATCGGAAATCTCCGATCACGCAATATTTTAGGTGACAATCTGCAGATAATCTATTAATATCGTGCCATTTTTGGCGCTTCCTGTCATTTTGGCGGCCAGCAAATCAGCCTAGAGCATAGAGCAGGGTGAGCTGGGTGTGCGACGTCATGACTGTGATGTGTATGGTAGTCATTGGCTGGAAAAATCACATTACCTCGTTTAGCATAGAGCAGTGTTTCCTGTTCAGGATCAGTGTTTCAGTGTCTATCACTAGAACAAGACGTGTGCTACGTGTCTCTCAATACAGCTCAGCTCATAGACACAGTTCTTCTCTTTATTCAAACAGACAACTATGCTTTTAGCTGTGAACCTTAGAATATAAGTAGATTAGAGAATTTCAGTTCTTAGTTAGTTAGACAGAGAATTTTAAAGAAGCATCTAGCGCTGTCCAGCTGTGGGGGGTGGGAGGGAGGGGGATGGACAGAAAGACAGGCAGGCTGGCTTTGGAAAGGAGGGTGTATATTGTGCAGCCCAAACTCTGCTTTGAACCTGCATTGAAATGGCATTACCACTTTTTGGCCAGCACACCTCGCACCATGAGGTGAATTTGTACCTTTTATTTTGTGCATTCCCAGTTTTTTTCAAAGAGCCACCTTGTACTTAAATTTGAATACAGAAATTTTCTAGTAACTGTTGGTGTGTT
Organism: Phyllomedusa bahiana; assembly: GCA_025379985.1. NCBI lineage: Eukaryota > Metazoa > Chordata > Amphibia > Anura > Hylidae > Phyllomedusa > Phyllomedusa bahiana. Next base: position 16,694 of record JAODAL010044824.1, on the reverse strand, counting down.
ACCTTGGTGCAAAAACCACCTTTTATTATCTGTATAACTTTTAAATAGCTGTATTTCACATTGGTGCAGCCCAGTTTTGTTCAAAGAGCCACCTTGTACTTAAATTTATATACAGAAATTTTCTAGTAACTGTTGGTGTATTTCATTGGTGCAAAAACCACCTTTTGTTATCCATATAACTTCTAAATAGCTGTATTGTACTTTGGTGCGGCCCAGTTTTGTTCAAAGAGCCACCTTGTACTTAAATTTGGATACAGAAATTTTCTAGTAACTGTTCTCGTTTGTCATTGCTGCAAAAAACGCAATTTCTCATCCGTGTAACTTTTGAATAGTTTGATTGCAGATAGTGCACTTGTATGATAGTTTGTTGAAAACTATCAATTCCAAGTCCTACTGGGCAGTTATAAATCCCTGGGACTGAAGGAAGAACACTGTTAATTTTGTGTTACGGTACTTCCACCAGACCGCATTTCACAGGTATTCGATAGAAACAATTCTGTTTCTAAACCTAGATGGCTGTGGGAAATTATAGGGATTTAAGAAAAGCTGTGATTTACCATCTTTCAATAAGAGTGTCATGATCATGCCAGAAAGAACCCCAGCTTTGAGTTCTGGTCGCCGGCCGCGGCCGATGCGACGTAAGCCATAGTTTCTGACATAGTGTCTCATTTGTGTTTATAGTGTGAACTGGGTTTTCTCCCTGCTATCTTGATTGATTCCTGGCCGACGCCTGGGCCAGGAATCTTCCAGCACTCCATGGGTTAACCTGGCTCCTTGCTCCTGGGTGATTGACAGCTCTACCTTCCTATCTGGTCTTCCGTTTCTTCCTCCTATTGCCTTTGTCCTTAGTTCTCCTGGATGGTATTTAAGGGTTCTTCTGTCTCTTCTCCTTGCCTGTTATACTGGTCTGTTTCTGCCTATATCTCGCCTTCTTTATTCTGTGCCTCCCTGGTTAACTTACTCTGCTTGTTTCTCGTTTATTCTTCTGCCTTCTGACTTTGTACCGCGTTCCTGATAGTTACCGACTTTGGCTTGTTTGACCGTCCCTTTGTGTTTGTTTTGTTTGTCTGCATCTTGTGTTTTCACGCTATTCAGCATAGTGCTCAGTCTTCTGGTTGGGGCCGACCTATTAAGGAGTCGGGCACCCCAAAAGGCAGGGAAAGGGGTTGGGATCAGTGTCAGGGCCTCACGCTGTCTGTGTCTGTTCGTGCGCCCTGACGGATCCTTACATTATAAAGGCCCTACCCTAGTCGGACTCCCCTCGCGGTTCAATATGAGTACCGACTTGTCGGTTTCAACGACCGCTTGGATGAGTTGACAACTCGCTTCAGGGCATGGGGGGTTATTAATAAAAGTCTCACAGGCGTCTGGATGCCAAAAACTAACCCGGTCCCTGGACTTGCCGCCCCGTTTTGTGCCCCTTTACCTGCCCCTGTTTTTGTGGATCCTAGCATACGTCATAAGTCTAGGATGCTTCTACCTGATCGCTTTGACGGAAATCCTGACAGGTTCCGAACCTTTTTAGGGAATCATGTAATTTATTTTTTCGCTTAAAACTATTTTCCCAACTGAAGCTGAGAAAGTAGCAGTTGTTGTGTCTCTTCCAGGCCCCCAAACCCTCAGGATTGGGCATTAGCTATCCCCTCTGAAGCCCCTGAGTGGAGATCAGTGGACAGATTTTTTTTTGCTTTGGGACAGGTTTATGATAACCCCAACCGTGTGGCATGGGCAGAGACTCATTTGCTATCTATTCAGCAGGGCCGCTGCTCGGCTGAAGACTACTGTTCTGAGTTCCGCCAATGGTGTACGTTGACTGGGTGGTCAGACCAACCTCTGAAGACCCTTTTCAGACAAGGACTGTCTGATGCCGTGAAGGTTGCTATGGTCAGCCATCCAATCCCTGAGAGCTTCAATACATTTAAGGTGCTGTCTATATTTTATATCTCTTTTTATATTAGTACTGACCCTTTATTCAGTCATGCACCGGAGTTTTCTCTTCTCCTTGTAATACCAATTTACTGGGGAACAAACAGACCTTTTAAACCAATTTGCATTTAAATCTTGCTGCTTTTTTACTAGCGTACGGAACATCAATGAAGGCTACATTTCCTTATATTCCAAATCATCGCTTTACATACAATATGCAGTCAGTACTTAGCTGTAGTTGTTTCGTGGTACAATCACAGAATTTTCAAAAATTTTATTGTCAGTGGTATGCAATCTCTTCCGAGCTGACTGATGTGGAGCCAAACACCCATGTTGCACACAGCTGCAAAGTTTCGGAAATCACTTTCCTTCTTCAGGCATGCGTTTGTCAGAGTCACACTCACTGATATGTGATCACATTAAGCAGACAGATGAGTATTAACCCTATGGTTTCCCCAACTAACCAAATATACCACTGTGCATACATTTAACCTATACGGTCTAAATTATACTATTTTCCCACATTTTTATAAAAATACTATCGTATCTAATCTAACACTACCAAACTATAAACTTAAATTTTTACTATTTTCTACCTATAAAAAACATCTGAGACTAAACATCTCTTTTAAACCTTTTGGGATCTTTTTTTTAAATTTTTTCTAACCAAAATGCTTCAGTTGAAGCGGGTTGGATTTTTTTCGATTGGCTTCCTGCCCCGGGAAATTTTTCTTCAAACACCCCAGCGTAAATCGCTTGCTGGGTTTTTTAAATCGAAGAAAGGGTTTGGCTAGCGCTGTCTCCCCATATGCTTGTTCTTTTGTTCTTTTTTTTTCTTTTTGCCCCAAAATTTTTTTGAAAATTTCTTTTTGTCGATTTTGTTCGCAAATTTTCCCCACTCTGACGAGCAAACTCGTTTGCCCTACATCCCCTTTTTTGCCGCAAGGAATTTTTTATAAAAATGACGTTTACTAGAAAATACAGCTTTGTTTTTTTTTAAAAGGGTTTTGGGCAAATTTCCTAAAAAGGGGAAATGGGAAAAATTTTAAGGTACCAGGGAATAATCGCACTAAAAATTTGTACATAAAAACCCATGGGAAAGTGCCGCTTTAGTTGTTCCCCTTATTATTTAGTTGTTCCCGGCCCCAACCCAAACCCCTGGGGCCCCTGAGGGGACTTTAGATCTAGTTGTGACTATTGACAGAAGACTGAGGGGGGAAAAGTGAAGGGAAAAGAAAGGGGGTTTTTACTTTTTCAGCTCAAGTCAGGTTTTCCTTTTAAAACCTGTTTTCCTTTTTTGGGGTTTTTTCTTCTCTCCCATCCCCCCTCCCCAGTCTTCGGAGAAAAACCCCAGGGGTTTTGGGGTTTTTTAGGGTTCGGGGTTGAAAACCAGGGGGGAGACCCCGGGTTTGGAGAACACCTTGTCCTTTTATTGGGGGAACCCTGACCTTTTCCCTGAAAAACTGTCCTATTGGGCCCAAACTCCCCCCAAGGTAAAAACCAAACGTCCCGGGGGCAGGTTTCCGGGAAAGGTAACTCGGTTCTAAGGTACCCCCTAACTAAAAATAAAAAATTTATTTTCCCCGAAAACCTTTTTTTCCCTAGCCCCAAAGATTTTTGTTTGTCGTCCCCTGATTGATTGGGGGGGTGTGCAAAATTTCCCATCAGTATGGCTTTTGCTAAAGCCGGGGGTTTTGGGAAACCCTTGTTCCTTTGTGTTCCCCCTTCCCTTTGGTTTTTGGTGTAGATTTCCCTCAAAAACCAGAGGAAAAAAAAATTTTTTATGCGAGGTCACTTTGAATGTTGGGGGTTCGCATACTAAAAAAAACTTTCATTTTTTGTCATGGAGAAACTCTTGCAGATTTTATTCTTTGGGGTTTCCCCGGGGGGGGGCCCGCCTCCTTTAAACCGTTTGTTCGAATGGAGAAACCCCCGAGTGATCAAATGGGGTGATCAAAGTGTGCTCATTTGAAGATAGTTAATCCCTTGCTGTAATTAATTGGCTTCATGATATTTCAGAATGTAATTCTTGGTCTTTGATGGGGATGTTGGGGAAATCTGCCTCCACACCAGCCTGATGTTTGTCCTATAGACCTCCACTCAGGGCAAAGCTCAATCTCTTGCCCGGAACGAGAATCTATGAATCTGTCAATTGATGAAGAAACCGGAAAATATTCCTTTTCTTCGGGAGTTGAGTAGTTGTCACCACCTTGAATTCAGACTTATGTGTCTCAATACCAGTTCACAACGTTCTGTCATCTACCAAGCTGGCCGCTTTTGCAGTAACGATGGCTCCCACTTCCACGTATTTCGCCACTACGGTGGATTGAAACTAAAATAGAAATTGTGTTAATTCGATGTGCACAGTTTGGGCTAGGATTCATATGCTTAAAAACGGCCAAATAAAAATCAAAAAAAAAACCTAGTAAAAATCCGCCGAAACCAGACCAAAATATGTCCGTCTCCGATCCCATTGCCAAAATAAACATGCTTCCAAGATGGAAAAGGAAAGAGTTTATCCAAGTCATTCTGCTAAATCCTTAGAGGGTCTGTTGGAGGGTTCCGTGGGGTGGCCCCTCATAAGGGGGGGGGGGGTACTGTTCTGATCTTGCAGAAAGCCCCCAGCTTTGTGTTCTGGTCGGCCGGCCACGGCCGATGGACGTAAGCCATGGTTTCTGACCATAGTGTCTCATTTGTGTTTATAGTGTGACTGGGTTTTCTCCTGCTATCTTGGATTAGATTCCTGCCGATGCCTGGCCAGGAATCTCCAGCACTCCATGGGTTAACCTGGCTCCTTGCTCCTGGGTGTGATTGACAAGCTACCTTCACTATCAGGTCTTCCGTTCTCTTCCTGCCTATTGTCACTTTGTCACTTAGTTTCCTGGATGGTATTTAAGGGTTTCTTCTGTCTCTTCTCCTTGATGTTTATATCTGGTCTGTTTCTGCCTATATCTCGCCTTCTTTATTCTGTGCCTCCCTGGTTAACAACGCTGCTTGTTTCTCGTTTATTCTTCTGCCTTCTGACATTGTACCGCGTTCCTGTTGTGGTAATTGTAACTGCTATATTAAGTGATTATTATGCCTCCTTTTTATATTATCAGCCGCCTGCCATTTTAGATAAAGCTGTTGGATTCACTAAAATCATTTTGACAGCTGACACTTCAGATTAAAAACATGGTTTTATTTAGCTGAGGAACATCGTTATTGACTTAGAAGGCATAGGTTTGTATTACCACAGATAGAGGGTCAGAATGACCTAAAAATGTTCTTTCTCAAATACTGTATCTAGGTGAAATGTTATTTCGGATTAATGATTATACCTTGTTATAAGCTGTTCAGGCTTATTGTAATGAAACTGATTAATAGTAATGCAAGGCACACACCTTATGAATCCATTTTGGTTGGATATTAATGGAAGCAGTATCACTGATTGGATTGTTTAGAAGACCACCTATTTTGTAATGAACACGCCCCTGTATGCTTTTAATGGTGCTGTGGAATTTTAATAAAAATTATTTGATCAACCTTGATTTGATCCAATCGCTGGTTGTCATTTGAATCGTGGAAGACTGAGCAGGCCCAAAGCTGGGATAGATTCTACAACATTTGGTGTTTTGCCGGTTCAAGATACCAAGCTGACGGAGGTCAACAGGCAAATTGGAAGCTGCTTGACGGAGAGCAAACACGGGTTATTCTGTCCAAAGTGATGAGTTTACTACCTTTGTATATCGGCTTCTCTCTAGCAAGCTATTTGGCCTGTTTCCAAGTCAAGGTAATCTTGTTGATAGTGATAGTTGTTTATTAATAATATAGTTATACTGCTTCACTCTTCCAATGTATCGTATTGTATTTAACCTGGTTTTATAGGGATATAGAGATATTAGAGTTATAGTAATTTAGTGTGTTTTGCTTGATGTACTTTAAGTTATTGATCTATCTAGGAATCTGGTGTTTGTATAGTTGGAATTGTCCAATATTGGCATGTGTTCTCTCTCTCTGTTTGTTTTGCTTAGGTGCACCTGCCATTTGTGGTGAGAAATTTTATTGCTTTAATAATGATTGTTTTTATGCTTTTCTGTGGACTTATTGGATTGTATATCTCATTTAGGTTGAATTTATATAATATTGTTTATGATTCATGATTTCTATTTAGCTGTAAGTTTACTGTTTATCACAACAAGCTAAGTATAACAGGTTTTTAAGTTAAGAATTAATTAGTAGAATTAGTTATTTTTTTTATTTTGATTTTGTATGGTGTATTATTGAGACAAAAGGCATTACCACAAATTTCCATGAGTTGTAATTTTAAGCATTAGTGAAAAGATTCACTGAAGCACTGGGTGCTTGGAGTGAGAAAAAGAGGAAATTTGTATTACAACTATCCACTGGTTGATCTGACGAGATCCATATTTTTTCCCCAAGTAAAAAGAGGCTTTGAGGAACAGTGATAATGGGTAACACTTGGAAAGAGAGTTCTTTTCTGCAAGATCCAAAGGAGAAGGGGAAAATCAATATGTTTTGTATACAATTCCAAGCCCAATGACTATATGTTAAAAACATATGGAGTAAATGTACACCATTATTGGAAAAATGGAAGTTGTGTATGCCCTGAAATGCCTGTTGAAGGGACTTGGAACTTGAGTTATTATATGATATAATTCTTGTTGTAAGAATAAAAAGAAAAGAGAGATGTGTTTATAATTGGAATAAGTGAGGCCGACACAACAGAAAGCTCAGGAAAAATACTTAGATAACCTAGTTTAACACACAAACAGTCACTGCAAACAAATTCGTCCCATAGCTAATACAACATAAACACAACAGTTTATGAGCATAAATGACGGAAGTTGATGACACTTCACTTGTCTAGTGCTTAGTATTCCGCAGTCAGATCAAAAGAGATCTTCCTGTAGGCAGCTTTCCAAGGCTGACACAAGCATCACTGATACTGACCCCAGCTCTTAAAAGAGGGTGACTTCACTACAGACACCAACATCAGGATAGGTGTATCAAATAGTCTCAGCTATATACCCATTCTCTGACTATAGATTCTTCACCTGTATTTGCTAGTGCTCCACTCCTGGAATCTCCTAGGAGTGGACAAAAAGAGGAGGTCATGGATACATTAAAGTAAAAAAAAACACTACATTAGGAGATAATTCCTCACTCACGGGCACATTCACCCCCCTGCAACATAAAAGGATACATCATAATTTGCTATTACATCACCAGCATATGATATACATGTCTAAAGTCCTTTAATGGGAACGGGATACACTCAAATTGGACACCTCATAAATCTTAAGAAGTGTGGGCTGGGACACGTAGTGGGGATTCAAAAGGAGGGAAACATAAAGTTGAATCCAATACAGACTATCACAGGGCCCAAAAGGGAGATATGGACCATGAGAAAGCCATATTAGCCACAGTGATTTGTTTGGCCTATAGCGAAAAGCATGTAGGAGATTATAAAAAGAATCCAAAAGAAAGCTTGGGAATCTAATCCATAAGATGATTGTGAATGCATTGCATGATTAGGTCAGGATGTTATGCATTTGTTGCACTGGATAGTTACACAGCAGAGATAACGAACCTTCTTAAAAACATGCTTATGGGGAGGAGCCACCCAATCTTCATGCAGACCCTCAGATAGCCTGGAATATTATATGAAAATTTTACTTTTGATGAATTTATTGAGAGGCAGACTGCGAAAGCCCATTAATGATATTCAGCAAGAGGAAGGAAGGATATCGATAGGGGAATACCAACTCAGGTTTAGGAAAATTGTTAATAGAAAACAGTGGTGATCGTGATTTAAATGAAATAGTTGCTATGAGACCGTTACTTACTTCAAACATTTGTACAGAGATTGCTTAAACATCTTAAATGCCAGGTTAACCTTTCTAATTCCCAAATTGGAAGTCACTAAGCAGGGAGTATATTCTCTGAATCTTTACGCCAATGAAGTTAACTTAGAACAGGCAAAACTAAAAAAAGAGGAGAAATTGTTGCAGTAAAAATTAATGAAAAGGAAGATCGATTGAAAAAAAACCGGAAAGGAGATAGGAGTTATGTAAAATCCCAGAGGTAGGGTAGATTTAATTATTCTTTTGCCACCCAGGCTCATCCGACTTCTGATTCCTTACAAGGTCTTCCAGAGGAATAACGTTTGTTTCAATTGTTCAGAAGTTGGGCATTTTGCCAGAAGACTGACCAGAAAGCCTAAGAAGGAACGCAAAGCCAGACCACATACCCAGAGGGAAACTTCTGATAGATGGAAGCTGAAAACCCATAGAACCAGTGGTATTTGAGCACATTTTTACTTTCACACCATAACTATGCTTTTTACAGGAGCCTATAGTTACTTGTGACGGTGGATGGAGAACAAGTCCCTTTCTCTGATCGACATCAGGCGCTGGATTATCTCTAATTAACAATGATTTTCTCTTCCAGCATACCCAGAAAAGTGTATCGGCAGTAGGTGTAAGTGGTAAATATAACAATATCCAATATCACAAAGCCCTTCAGCACAATTGGCCCCATCACTACAGTACATTCTTTCATAATGTCCGCGACGCAACGCTCAGTTTACGGGGAAGGGACCTTCTCTGTAGCTGTGGATGTACAATCTTTTGTTCACCTGATGGTATTCACATGCAAGTTCCCATTGAGAATAAAGAGGACGCGGCTGGTTACCTGCGTATGCTGGAATGGTTAAGGACCAGCCAGCAAAGGAAGGGAGCATATTAGACCCTGAAGTTCTGTCCATGCTACAGAACATCCTGAACATCTGTGAATACTGATTTACAGATGTAGTGGCAGATAGCAAACATTCCACCTGTACATGTTGAATTGAAACCAATTGTCAGCTTTCAACACAATTCCGAGTACCCTTAAAGCCAGAAGCTGAAAAATGGGAATAGCGCACAATTGAATCCATGTTAAAGCAAGGAGTTTTTACAAGGACAATGTCCTTGTTAACAGTACTATACACCAATCAAAAATAGAGTTGGAGGAAGAAACACAATGGAGACTCGTGCAGATTTAAGGGTCATCAATGAAGGTGGTTGTACCTTTGCATGCTGTTGTTCGTCTCCGGTACAATTCTAATGCAGTGGTTACCCGAAGGACATGTACTCATTTTATATCAGGTCGTTGGATTTATGTTCAAGATTTTTCTCCATCCCCAATACACCCTGACTACAATACTTGTTTGCATTCACCTACAGAGGTCATACAGTTCACTTGGTGGTAGTTTACCCAAAGGTTCTAAATTCACTACCATTTTCAGTCAGGCACTCACCTGAATTTGGGGTGGTAGGGATGACCCTACCATGTCAATCCACCCCTAATTCAGTACTTTGATGATTTATTAACTTTGTTCAATAAACATAAGAAAAGCCTAGATGGGTCACACAAGCGCTGCTTGAATTTCCTTGCTGAACAACTGACACAATGTTTCCAACAAATAAGTTGCAACTTTGTAGGAAAGAAGTGACTTACATTGGACACATGCCTAAACCAGGCCACTGGGACACTTACTACCTGACTGAGTTTGCGGCTATACAAATTAAATTGGACATTCCTTAAATAAAACAAGCGACTGAGTCAGTTTTTGGGAATGGTAGGTACTGTTGGCAATGGATTCATGCTACTACCTTATATGCCGCTCCACTTTATGAACCTATCCAAAGATTCTGTGCTGAAGGCCTTTTACACACACTTGACGTGACCAGGATGGTTTTGAGGAGGGGGGGGGGGGGAAATCTCAAAAGACTCTTCTCTCGGCACCTGCATCTAGGCTTACCTGACTATCAAATTCCTTTCCATGTTGTAATGCCATGAAGTCCATGGAATGCCCAAGGCCGTATTTGACGCAGATTCATAATGAGCTAATAGACAGTAGACTTAACTATAGTGGTCAGTTTGATCTTGTTGCAAAAGGAATGCAAAGAATGCCTCTAGGGGCCGTAGGGCTTACTGCTGGTTTTGCTGTAGAGTAAAACTGCCGTATTGGTAGTGATGCATATTCCGAATGTCTGGGGTTTCACCTTTCTGTGTATTGCACTCCTGAATTGTCAGCGTTATAAAACAGGTTACTCAGGCTAGAATTACAAGGATGGGAGTTAGCGCATCCTTCAACCTAGTACATCAGTCACACCGGGATGCTCTTAATTGAACCCTGCGACATTGTTGCCACATGGGGTTCAGAGTGAGGAGGGTATTGAGGTAGAGAGCCCGGTGCAGAAGATAGTCTTGAGGGGAGCGTGAGACCATGTTTTGTTTGCGCATAACCTAACTATAACTCTGCCGCGCCAGATTTAGGGAAGAACCACTTGATAACACAGACTTATTACTGTATGTTAGATGGCAGTTGTCACAGACAAAATGAATCAGGGATACATTAACATTCAGGATATGCTTGTGGTAGATGACTTATACTACTGTGTTACGCTGAACTTTTAGATCCCTCATTCTGCCAGCGAGCTGAGTTATTAGCCCATATAGGCTTGTGAACTGTCAGAAGGCAAGACAGTTATACATTTACACTGATTCCGGTACGCCTTTGGCGTTGTTCAATGATTTTGGTACAATATGGTAAATGAGAAATTTCTTGACTGCTAAAGGTTCTCCAGTGAGTTATGCAAAAGAAATATCTAAGGGTGTTGGATGCCATTACACCTTCCAAAGAGATTGCAGTCATAAAGTGTCAAGTCACACTTCAGCCATGTATCCAATTGAAGTGGAGGAAACCACAGAGCTGACATGGTTGCGAAAAAGGCAGGCAAGTAAAATACATTGTGTTAACTTGATGTCTGTATAAAAAACTGATGTTGTTTTTACTTTTACCTGACTTTGAACTTCTGAAAACTTTGCAAATCCAAATGTTCTCCACAGGAAAGGGAACGATGGAAGGTTGATTATAGGTGACACCCTAGAATTCTGTTGGACTTTTGGACTGACAGTGAAGGTAAACCAGTTGGCCCAAAATCTCTTTTGCCGGCGATAGCGGAAGCTGCGCCACGGATTAAACCATTGTGGGAAAACAGCGATGCGAAATTGTTTTCTCATACTGGGTGTGCACCAGGGTTTCACTGTAATAGCTAATGAAGGAATCAGGCCTGCCAGGTTTGGCCTTCCAGCAGAAGCTGGGGGAGCTGTGAGAGAAGCCTCCTTCACACCTCCATTCAACTTAGGCCCTTTCCAGATCCTGCTAGGTTAGATTTCATACAACTAACCAAAGGCTAGGACGGTTATCGTATGGTTTAGTTGTGTTGATCAATTTTTCCAGGGTGGATAGAAGCGTACCACACTTCTTCACAGACGGCTACCACAAGTGCTGCGATGATCTGCAAGATTTCAGTTTATGCTGATTATGGTATTCCAAAGATCATATCAAGTGATCAGGGACCCGCATTCACTGGGTAATGTATTTCCAGTCCATTTGTACTATGATGATATTAAAGCCAGCAAGTTCACTCTCCGTAACATCCGGAGCCAAATGGATTGGCGAGAGACATAATCGTACCTAACAGAAAAGTTAGCAAATGTTGTAGAATACTGGTATGAGAGTGGCAGATGCTTTACCTCTTGTTTTTTGGGACATGCGCGCACCCCTAAGGTGTCGCTACAACTTTCACCTTATGAAACTTATGTTTGGAAAATTGCCTAATTCATTCATCTCACCTCCAGAAACATCTACACTCAGCATTAACAAAGTTTTAATGTGGACTATGTGCTACAACTGCAAAAGCCAATTGAAAGACTTACATCAGTCAAGTAGGGGGACACGCAGCCTGTTCCTACTTTTGCTGTCAAGTTCAAACCAGGTGACTGTGTTATGATTCGTAAGTTACCTTACGTTCGGTTTCTTACAGAACCCTGGTGGGATGGCTCTTACCAGGTTCTGTTGACAACCCCTGTTCAAGTGTGAAAGTACAAAGGAAAAGAGGATTGGATCAGCAAACACACTGCAAAAAGTGTAAATCCCATCACCCAAAGACCCCCGAAGCCGACGGTACGGTTGCCAAGGCCGGGAGAGGTGAAACCAGATGATAATCCTGGAGTTCTACGGCTCCTCAAGTGGCTTTGCCATAAGTCACTCCTAAGTCGCAGCTGGGTCTTACGAGACGATACCCCTTCTGGAAGACATCCTTTCCATCGAGCGAAGAAAGAAGACAAGATGCCCCTTCTTATTTAATATAATTAATTGGCCCACAAGCCAGCAAGAACTTTGGGCTAATATGTGTGGGGAGGGTGGTTGGTTGTTATTATTGTTTTCGCCTCCTTTTCTCAGGAATCCGATTGGCTCTGCAAGAGCTGGAAGATTACTACGATACAACATGGGCAGGAAGATGCCTACAGGTGAGAGTGGGGACAATAATGACTACTCCAGGGTCACGGAAGAGCACTTCAATTATATATAATTGCATTAATCATTATTGTTGACCTAATGGGGTACGAGGTACTAGAGCATAATTTGGTGTTATGATCTGATGGGTGATCATCATGTAAGGTTTATAAGAGACTTACATGAACAATTACAGAGGAATGGGAAAAATAAATTACTCAAAATGCAAACACCATAGCTCTAATAACGTACAGGCTTACCCCTTAAGATTTGGGCTGGGGGGGTTTGCAAAATTCACATGTATCCTCACATTCAATGCCTTACATTGCACCCTGTCCCTATTGAAGAGCTCATTTTAGAGGAAAATGGACACTTACAGCATTTCCAGATAACTCTAGTAGTTATTTTCAGATTTTATAACACAAAAAATCGACCTACCAATGCAGGATGGTCGTCCCCTCCATGGTGGGTTGCAAGAGCGGGTATCTCTCAATGGCTAAACCATTAACTCTATCCATATGTGGAACTGGTCAACACCTCTCAGATGTACAGGGTAAAACACTACAACCGTGTTTTTTAGGGTACATTCCATAGATTTAGACACTTTAGAGATAGTGTTTCGCACAACATTCACATCCCTTAGGAGTAGGCAAACATGCTAATGTCTCAGTATTTACAGGACTCACTTATCAACTCATGGAGAAGGCCTCTAGTATCAGTTGTTGAATTAATAAAGGATCAGAATTTGACTCTGAGTACACATGAGTTGCATGGACCAATCAATGGCCTTCTCAAGTATATGAGTGTCCATCACCAGAGTACAACCCTTTATATGGTATGCATCAGAGATTAGCATATAGGTATTAACAACTTAGGGGGGCAACAATCATACTTCCAGGACAACAGTTATATGTATGTCGGATCATTTGCATACAATTTTCTCAACCTTATAGTGGAGAGGGCACATGTACTATTGCACAAGATTGACAATGGCTACATGTTCTCTCTTCACACGAGGAAATGACATCACAAATTCCAAGAATACGCATCACAAAAAGAACGGAGGACCCAAACTTTGATCAAGTTCAATCCAGTCCTATATGCTTCAGCCTTAGTTTCACTCCATTTGCAATGGAGTAATCATGAGGTTATACATAATGCACATAACATCGAGCAGTTAGGAGAGCTTTTTGACAACATTACTGATGAGATTTTTGATGCCATTCAAATACTTAACAACCAAACCAAGTTTCACGCAAAGGTGTTAAATCAACACATCTTGGTGTTAGATTTTCTGGCAGCAAGCCACGGGTGCAATTGCATTTATTCTAGGCACGCCATGCTGTAATTATTAGACACAAATTTTTCCGTCAGAGTTGACTTTAACGCACGCAAAATTACTTGAGCTAAAGAACAAGTTCCGAGCAGAGCATGACATCGGCCAGCAGGAAAATGGTTTTCTTGGCTGAATCCAGCCATTTGGTTCAGTGGCATCGGTGGAGTGGTTCAGCGGCCTAGCAAACATTTGCCACCCACATTTTATAGTTTGGTTATCATCTGGATCTTGATCAAAGGTGTTGGTGATACTCATCAAAAAGGTTTCAAAGGACCAAAACGGTCTAAAGGTTCTAAACATAATGAATGTTTATTCAATACTGTTACTGAGGACATTACAAGAGGACACAACCTTTGAACGAATTCAGGGGTACAATATATTAAAAGTTAAAATGAATATTCTTTAATTATCATGAGAGAGGAAGTTGATGTAATTGTAACTGCTATATTAAGTTGATATATAATTAAGGCCTCCATATTATCATTATCAGCCGCCGCCCTTTTTTAGATTAAAGCATGTGATTCACTAAATCATTTTGACAGCTGACCACTTCAGTATAAATACATGGTATGTAGCTAGGAACATCAGTTATTATTGACTTTAGAAGGCATAGTAATTTGTATAACCACAGATTGAGGGTCAGAAGTGACCTTAAAAATGTTCTTTTCTAAAATACTGTATCTAGGTGAATTGTTATTTCGGATTAATGATATATTCATGTTATAAGCTGTCAGCTCATTGTAATGAAAATGATTAATAGTAATGCAAGGCACCCTTATGAATCCCTATTGGTTGGGATCATAATGAAGTGATATCATGATTGGATTGTTATGTTACCACCTATTTTTAATGAACACGCCTGAAGCATTTAAAAAGTGCTGTGAATTATAATAAAATTATTCTGATCAAACCTTGATTTGAATCCAACGCGTTGTCATTTGATCGTGGAAGACTGAGCAGGCCCAAAGCCTGGGGATAGATTCTACAACACTGTCATGATCATGCCAGAAAGAACCCCAGCTTTGAGTTCTGGTCGCCGGCCACGGCCGATGCGACGTAAGCCATGGTTTCTGACATAGTGTCTCATTTGTGTTTATAGTGTGAACTGGGTTTTCTCCCTGCTATCTTGATTGAGTCCTGGCCGATGCCTGGCCAGGAATCTTTCCAGCACTTTTTCCCCCCATGGGTTAACCTGGACACACTTGCTCTGGGTATTGACAGCTCTACCTTCCTATCTGGTTTCCGTTTCTTTCCTCCTATTGCCTTTGTCCTTAGTTTCCTGGATGGTTTTAAAGGGGTTCTTTGTCTCTTCTCCTTGCTGTATAATGGTCTGTTTCTCCCTATATCTCGCCTTCTTTATTCTGTGCCTCCCTGGTTAACTTACTCTGCTTGTTTCTTTATTCTTCTGCCTTTGTTTGTACCGGTTTCGATAGTTACCGGCGGGGGCTTTTTGTTTGCCTCCCTTTGTGTTTTTTTTGTTTGTTGCATTTGTGTTTTCACGCTATTCAGCATGTGCTCAGTTTCGGGTTTGGGGGCCGCCTTTAAGGGTCGGGCCCCAAAAAAAGGCAGGGACGGGGGTTTGGGATCGTGTCAGGGCCTACGCTGTCTGTGTCTTTCGTGCCCCCTGGGGGTTCCCTTTAAAAGAGTGCAAAACTTTTCCCATCCTTTTTAAATTTTATCTTTTAAACATGGAGCAAATGCTGGTGAAAGGGAGCAAAGAGAGGTGTAGGACATGGAGGGAGAGGTCGAGGAAGGTGCTCCTTCCCGTGCTGGCGCAACACGTATCGTCAGTTGAGGCCGTACCCTTTATCACTGGGTCAGTGCCCTTGAAACTCGAACGAACAACTCGCCAATCTGTTCTTTGTGGTTAATGCAACCTGATCCCAGTATTACCTCCTCGTCCTTCCTCCCCCGGCCACAAATGTCGTCAGTTCATTGTCGCATCCCTCCAACATGAAGCGAGGCATAGAGATGGGCGAATTTATTCTAAAAAGGGAATTCGTTTTTTTGAAATTTTAGGAAAACTTCGGTTTGAACGAAAATCGAATTTGGGGTATTCGGGGTGAACGAAATGTGCTTTTGATTTATAAAATGGGTGCGAGCACAAAGGCTTCATGGGGGAAAAACAAAACTGGGGGAAAAGGGCATAGCCTGATGACATGTGCAGGATGAAGCAAAAAGACCGGCGGGATTCTGTGACTCACCGCACTATAAAGTCCAGGGCGCGCTGGGAGTCACACTCCTTTACGTCTGATCAAGAAGGTGCTGCCCCGTGATTGTGATAGCCTTATGAAGAAATGATTTTTATACAGCGTTTTTGTGGGGGGCTCCGGGCTGCTTCTTTAATGTTCATTTTGTTTTTTGGGGGATTGGTCTGAAAAGTGTGGTCCACTGCAGCTGCATATCATTTTAATGCTTTCTGCTCACGCACATTGAATATCCAAGGGGGACTAAGCCAGTTCCTTTTTTATTCTTTAAAGAAAAGCGTTTTTACAATACAAATACCCTTATTTTGGTGCTCAAAATTTTTTTGCGAATTTAGATCAGGGGTTAAATTTAACGTTTTTTTCGCTGTGGGGACTCCAGAAACCGTTTTTTTTACCCCAAAAAAATACAATTTTTTCCCGTATCCCAAATTCCAAGCAAAAGGGTTTAAATTTCAATTTTTCTCTTTTTTGTGTAGGTAGAAAACACGAATTGTAACAGCTACAAAGTGTAGTTTGTGGCTGCTCAAATTTTTTTTGCGCAATTTACATCCAGGGGGTTATTAAGCGTTGTTTTTCTGTGTGGTGAAAAAATTAAAAGTCTTTTTTACCACCAAAGTACAATTTTCCTGTACCATAATTTACAAGCGAAGGGTTTAAATTTCAATTTTTTCTCTTGTTGTGTGCGTAAAAAACACGCAATTTTAAACGCTACAAAGCTATAGTTTGTGGGTGTCAATTTTTTGCCCAATTTTTCCAGGGCAGGTCAGACTGGGGGGTCTGGGGCCCACAGGGGAATTGATCTTGGGGGGGGCCCACCCTAGTACATGAAAATAGCCCCCCCACTGTACATGAAAAAAATTCCGGCCTCTTTTGG
>JAODAL010044823.1:0-32519 GCA_025379985.1 Phyllomedusa bahiana | reverse complement strand
CGAATCTAGGGGTACAGGGGAAATCCAATGGCTGGGACTGGCGAAACACAGCAAAGGGCCCAATGCAGATGGAAACAGGAGGCGCGGGGGAAAGATGGATCCTAGGAAATCAGGGGGTAGCAAGTTAATGACCGTGGAAATTAGAAGTTTTGAGGGAAAAACGCCAAAGGTGGGGGGGGGAAAAAGGGAATGCAAGTTCCGGGGCTGGGACTGCCCGCAGGATTTTTTAAACACAATCCAAGCAAGTGGTTTAAAGGCTTGGGGTTTTTTTATATTGCTGAAACGGAAAACGGGAACAAGATGGCACCAGCTGAGACACATCCCCCTCTTGACTGAGGGGAAAAATTTAAGGGAAAAACACAGTAAACGTTCCAAAGTCATAGCAGGGATTCTGAACCACCTTTATAAGCTTTAAACTTTTTAAGATAAAGGAAATAATATGGGGAACTAGAGGGCCCCCTGTGGTTTTTTTGCTAAAATTTTTTAAGGGTTTCAAAAACCCCGGGACAAAAAAATGTAACCAAAACTGAGAAAAATAGGGAAAAAACCATTTGTTTTAGGGCTTGTAATATTTCACTATTGACTTATTCATGTAGAATCTCAAACGGTTAGTAAAACTCCTATATGTATTTTCAGTACAGGTGAACATACTTTATTCACATCAAGAAGATTACATTGCTACTTTCCGTACATCATAGAAATTGCATAGTGCAAGGAAGTCCAGACTAGAAGACATTTCACCTGCTTTAGAACCTTCATTGGTTCATATCTAGAGCAGAGAATTGGGCAACGATGCCAGTGCAGCAGCTAATACATGTGGTGCATGGGGAAGCACTTCCCCTTTACACCAACTTTTTAAAAAATTGGGGGTGCGGCTCCATATTTCATTTTGGTTTCAAAAGACCAGTGCAGCTTTTTTCAAAAAGGGGAAAAGACGCTAGGTAAAACACCCTAAAAAATGCTAATTTTTTCAAAAAAGTTTTGTGTGAAACCATCCTAACAGAGACTACATTTGCATCATTGTATAATATATTCCCTGCTTATTAGTAACTATTGAAAAATCTGGCCCTGTTTTAAAGCTTATTGAATTCATACATTAATGATATAAAAAGATATATTTAACTATTTTCTACATGTTAGGCTCTCGAACCCACTGGCAACTAAATATAGAATATTCAAGGGATAATTATCTAAATTATGGGAAAGGGATATTTTCTGGGTTTAAAATTTGCAAGCTCAAATTTTTAAAAGGGAAACAGGTGCAAAATTTGTTTTCTAAATTCTAAGGTGGTTTTAAACCCCCTTTTTAAAATTTTTTCATTTTTTTTGTATCATGGGATGTTCATGAAAGCAGGGAAAATGGTACATATTTTTAAAAACTTCCCATAAAACATAGCTAAAATTAAATTTTGCTAAACAAAAAGAATGTAAAATTGTTTTTTTTATGAACTAAATTCCCTTTAAAGCGACTCTAAAATACTTGCATGTTTGCAAGGGGTTTTTTTTTTTTTTAAATATAGGGGAAAAAACTTTCAAGTAGGGTTAAATTTTCCTAAAATTTTGGGACATTTGCTTTTTTTTTTAAAATTTGTTAAAACAAAATTTTCCCCATATTTGGGGGCATTATTAGATTTTTTATTTTGAAAAATTTTCGGGATGCAATCCAATTTTCGATTTGTTTTTTGGGTTTGGGGGGCCTTATTTTCGGAACTGTCAGGGTTTTTTTAAAAATTAAAAATTTTTTTAGTATTTTGCTTCATTTTCCCGGCCCCTTTTCTTAAAAAATTTTCGAGGGTAAACGAAACAGACATAACATTTAAAAAAAACTTACAGATGGGGGACACAAGGGTGTAGGGCCCTGCTCGCGAGAGTTTACCTATTGGGTGTATGGGTGAAACAAAGGTGGAAAGTGCCTTTTTAAAAATGGTCCAGCCTGTTACATAAAAAAGGGGGTTTGGTTTACATGAAAAAGGGATAACCCTTGCCACCCCTGACGGGTACATCCTTATACAGATAAGTCCCTTTGAGTCCCCCTATGTTGAAAGGGTTAAAGGGGGGGGGGTTTTGGCTTTTTTGGGATCTTGAAATGCCGGGAAGGAAATTTTGGTTTCGGGGCCCCCCCTTAAAATATGGGGGGTTGGGGTTTTTGTGTATCCCCCCCGGGGTAGCTTATTCCAAAAGAACTGGGGCTGTTCTGTAAAGTGAATCTTGCCCCTGCAACAAAGCACAAAAACCTTTAAACATATGCCTCAGGGTTTGGGATGGTTTTGCTGGCAAGTCAAAAAAAACCCCAACGGATCTGCCCTGAAATAAGGGACCATAAATTTTGAAATGGAAAAAAAAGCCCCACAAAAAATGTTTGGGCATTAGGCAAAAATTTTCCATTTTTGCTCCCTTTTAAGGCTACGGGGGAAGTTTTCCCCTACAAATAAAACCCTTTGTTTCCATTTTGTATTTTGCCCCACTAAAAAAATGGTTTTTTTTAGCACTTTTGGGGCATTTAAACCTTTTTTTTGGGCCTTTAGCAGGTCATGTTGGTGTGGGACACTTTTTACTGGTGTTATAGACACTTTTGCACTGTTTTTCTCCACCTTTTTTCCCCAAGGCCCATTTCTGTTGTTCAAAAGATTGATTTGATTTTTTTTTCCCAATTTGCTAATGTCTAAAACAAAATTTTTTGTTCCTTTTTTGGGGTTTTGAGATGGATGCTTGGTCATTTGGGAAATGAATGCCAAAAAGGAGGGCTGCCTTCCCAAATTTTTTAAGGGTTTTGGGGGCTTTTAAATGAGGGGTAATTTTGTAAAAGGGAAAAAACCCTTTGTAAAAAATTTTCTTTTGTGTGGGTCCCCTTCCCATATAAAAAATTGAGGGCCCCCTTTACCCTAGGCGCAAAAAAATTCTTTTCTAGCATGTTTGATGCGCTACTTTAGGCCATTCAAATGTGTTGTCCCCGGGTGTTAATGCCCCTATTTTTTGGTGTACTACAGTTTTTTTTATTTAGAAAATTAGGGCGTAAACAGTTTTTTTTTTTTTGAAAAATACACCAAAAAAAAGGTTTGGGCAGGCCCTTTTTTTAAATAAAAACAATGTCTAAATTTTGCCCAAAACCTTTTTTCCCCAAATTTGAAAACAATGGGCATGGGGTTACCTTAATTTTACCCCTGTAAAATTTTGCCCCCTTTTCAAAAAAAAAACCCTTTTTGGGGGGGATTTTTAAATTAAGGTTTTTCCACAACCCTTTCTTTTAGCCTTGGAAAAAAGTCCATGTTTTTTCCCACGATGACGAGGGCAAGTAGGAAACTGAAAGGGGAACTTAAAATATTGTCAAGGTACACATCTAATTCCTCAATTGGGGGTCACTAAGCTTACAAAAATTTTTTCAAACCCAGGGACTTCACTAAAATAAAATTCTAAAGGGTTATTTAAACCCCAGTAAAATTTGGGTCTATTTTAAACGTCTGAACCCCCAAAAGAATGTGAAAAAAAAATAAAATTTGGGAAACCCATTTTATAAATCCAAACCCCTGAAAATTTAATTTTAATGTGGTTAGAGAGGGGAAAAAATTTGTTTTCAAACCGAAGGGGAATTCGTTTAAAATTTAAGGAAAACTTCGGTTCTGAACGAAGTCGAAGTTTGGGGGGGACTTGGGGGTGAACTATGTGTTTTTTGTTTTAAAAAATCCCGGGCGACCCACAGGCGTTACAGGGGGCCCAAACCCAATTGGGGGGAAAAAAGGGCATAGCCTGCTTTGAATGTGCGAGATGAACCCAAATCGGAGACCGGGGGGAAATTCTGTGACGTCACCGCATAAAAATAAGCCCGGCCCCCGACGCGGGAGCTCACACTCCCTCTCACTGTACTGCCCAGGGAAGGTGATGCCGCGGTTGTTGAAATAAAGAATGATTTTTTACAGCGATTTTTGGGGGTGTTTTCAGCTTGTCTCAAGACCGTTTCCCTTTTAATGTTCTATTTCGTTTTGTGGGGTTTTGGGATTGAAGGCCCCGGTGTGCGCCCCCTTTTGCAGCGATATTTTTTAATCCCTATCTTTTACACCCACTTTTTGAATATCCAAGGGGATCAAAGCCTTGTTCTGTTGTATTCAAAAAAAGAAACAGCGTTTTTACAATACAAAAAACCACTTTTTTTTTCCCCTGCTCAATTCTTTTGCGCAATTTACATCCGGGGTTAAATTTAAGCGTTGTTCTGCGTTGGGGTAAAACTAAAAGAAACCGTCTTTTTCCCCCTTTTTGGCCAAAAAAAATTAAAATTTTTTCCTTTGAAGCCCTTAAAATTTTAAAACCAAGGGGGCGCAGGTTAAAAAAACCCCCAAAAATTTTTTTTCCTTTTGGGTTTTTTTTGTTTTTTACTAAGAAAAACACCCATTGTAACCCGCTACAAAGCTCTAGTTTGGGTTGCTCAATTCTTTTAAAAAATTTTACTCCGGGGGTTTTAATTTAAGCTTTGGGTTTTCTGCATTTTGTACTCAGTAAAAGAAACTTTTTTTTTCCCCGCCACAAAAAAAAAATTCGTAAATAATTCATACCCAAAGGTTTTAATTAACCTGTTTCTGTTTTTTATATTCGTAAAATACACAGATTTTTTAAAGGGCCCCCACATACAAGTCAATTTTTCCTGCCCTTTTGGGTGGGCGCAATTTATACCCAAAGGGGTTACGCAAGCTTCTTAGGGGGTTCATTTGGGATTCCCAAACACAGGGGGGTTTTTAAATTCTTTAAAACAGATATCTTATCAAACAGTGTCTGTACATTTTAGAAAAAACAGTATGTCAGACAGGAGAGGGGGCAGGCTTTTCCCCCTGCGGGGTGGCAGAGGCACAAACATTCCAGGGCCCCCGGGTTCAGGAAAGCAAAAGGGGGGCCCCCGAAGGGGGGGTTTACTCATGAGGCCCACAAAATGGGCCCCTGCACTGCGGCCGTGTGTTGTTCACAACCCCCCTTGGGTTTTTGATTGGTTGGGGCTAGGTCATCCCTTCCTCCCAGATGAAACTGAAAACCCCGAGCCAAGAGTCGGGTTGGGGGGCAGAAACAACCCCCTTTGTTGGGATGGCCCGGGAGGGGTTCCCGCGGCCCTCACCCCGTCCTAACCCGGACTCTTTCTATCCGGTTCCCTCAGCCAGAAAACTACTATGTGGTCTGGGCTCAGCGCCAAAATATACAGGAGGAATGAACAAAATTTGAGGAGGGCAGTCACAGCTTTTTTGGCACGAAGAAATGGGCCAATATCCCCTGCTTCTTGCAGAAGGGGCAAAGTAAAAGATGTTGGAAATTTGGAAGGGAAAGGGCATGTTTGGAAGGGGGCCCTCTGCATTTGGATTGGGCTGAGTTAAGGTTTTTTTTAATAGGGGTGGGGCTTTAAAAGTGATTTTAAAATGTTTTGGGAATTTACTTTTTGGCCCTCCTCATGCCCCTCACTTGGACCATCCCTCATCTCTCTCACAGGGTGTATAATTATTTCCCCCCGATGAAAAAATATCTTGGGGGAAAAGGGTCGGGGCTTATTCTGTGTTCTTTATGTTTGTTTTCTGTTTAATTTAATTTAGTTTAAAAATGAGTCGCCCAGAGGTGGGGGTGGGCCCCTTTTTGGGGGGGGGTGCTCTATCTGGGTAGGACTTGTTAAAAATGAAAGCGAAGTGTTTTTCTATTTTATTATATACTTTTGGGCCAATGGGCAACGGAGTCTTTTTTTTAAAAGTGACAAGGTTTCAAACCCTTGAGTTTTTTACCCATTTTTGACCATATTTTCCTCCCCCTTTTTAGGGGCACTTTTTCCCCCGCTAATAGGTATTTGGTTACAATGTCCCCCTTTTTTTCTGTGATTACTAGACATTGTCCACTTCTTTTGTATTAGGTACTGTTTAACCGGGGACTTTAATACATATACAGTTTCATATTTTTTATTTGTGGTATTTGTGTGAGGCCATTTTTATTATAAAAAGGGTAAATTTTTTTTAATGCATATCATTTAAAAATTAAATTTTTTTAGGTATTTTTTCCCTTTGATCTGTGAGACGGGTTTCTATATTCCTAAAATTATCTCTTTTTTTTTGTTTAGGTTTTTTATGGCTGGGTTTTCCCCTCGGAACCCCAAATTAAAAAAGGGCCCCAAAGGAAGCTGAAGCAAAAAAAGGGGTTTTTTTGGATAGTGAAGGGGATTTCCGAAGCCCCCCAATTTGGTAAACAAAGTTTCATTTAAAAGAATTTTTTTGATAGCTTAAAAAAGTTTAAAATTAATCCTTGGGGGGGAGACTCAGTTTTCTGGAGAGCTATTTTTCAGGCCAAAAACGCCCTAAGGACTTAGGCGGGGAAAATATTAACCCGTTGCTAAACGTTGTTCGGTGTTTTTTTTTGGGTAAATGGGAAAAAGGGAGCTTCATGAGAGCTCCCTGTTTGATCAGTTTTTTATTAGAGGAAGAAAACTTTCCCCTTTTAAAAAATTTAACAAAAAACTGCAGGAAAAAAATTTATCAAAAAACCATAAATTTAAAAACCCCAAACCCCACTTTGGGGAGGGGTGAACAAATACTTTAAGCCAAAATTGAAAAAATATCAAAGTGTTCTGAAAAATTTGGAAAAAAACAAACAAAATATAAAAGACCTAAGGGAAATTTAAAAATAAAAAACCTATTTTTTTTGTATTTAAGAAAAATAAAGATACAAGAAGGGGCGATAAATTTTTTCTTCAAATATTGATCTTAAGATACTGAAAATCCAAAAGGAATTTCAAAAATCAAGGAGAAGGGGCCAAAAAAAGGGGGAGGGGAAATGGGAAAAACCCTCCACCGAGGTTATTATGGGGCTCCAACCTCCTTTTGGTGCGTTTTTTTTTAGAGGAACAAGAGGGAAAGTCCCCGAGAAAAGCGGAGACCCAAAAAAAAATAAAGACTCCCGTCAGAAATTAAACAATCTTTTTAAAATAGTCACTTACAGAGGGTTTGGGAAAATTTCGATGTTCAAAAAGGTTTTCCCAAATTTGGGTTTCCCTCTTTAGGTTTTTCCCCTTTTTTTTTGGGGAAGGGTATTCATCTTTTTTTAGACGTCTCAAGTGGCATAAATTTTTTTTAGAATTTGGGACTCCTTAGAGGGAAGGGGCATTGGGGGGTTGATTTCTGGGTTTGCCTACATTAGAATTACTTTGGGGAGTTTATCTGAAAAAGGGGACGGGGGGGTACCACAGCTGAGGGCCTAAGAGTTTTTTTTGTCCAGTATACAAAAGGGCCAAGATTGACATGTTTTTAAAAAATTGTCCCTCCCGACTTTTGGGAAAAGGGGGTTGGGGGGTTAAAAAAAATTAAACCCTAATTTTTTTTGTATTCCCCCCTTTAAGGCAATTAGAGATTTTGGAAAATGATGACACAAATTTTCTTTAAGCCATCGGATAAGGGGGGGAATCTAGTAGTGTTGGGTTTAATTTTTAAATATATTACCAAAGTAGCGCATTTTGTGGAGCGCTTTCTATTCATTTTCCCCAAATTTGATCCTCCTTCCTTCCTTTCGGGGAGCTTGAAGGGAAAAATTTATACCCGGGGCCCCTTTACAGGGGGGTTGAAAAACATTTAATTTAGAGAAAATTTTTTGATACCTAAACATCCGGTTTTTCCCCTTTTTTTATGCCACCTAAAAATTACATAAAGGGTATGGGCTCCATTAAAAAGGGGGCCCCAATATTTAGGTTTGGGTTCCTTGCCGAATTTTAAAATTTTATGGGGTAACTTCCTGAAAGAATTTTGTGTATGCTTTTTCCGGGTTTTTTCAAGGCACTCCCGTTTGTTGAGAAAAATTGGAAAGGACTAACATTTAGGGGACACACTAACTCCCTCCATTATTTTAGAGGGGTCTTCCCATAGCAAACTTTTCCCCAAAGATTCGGTCTGTGTTGTAGAAGGGATTTTTCCCCTCTATTAGGGGGATACTCTTAGAGAGCATAATCCCAAATTGTCCTTCAGCTGCTTCGTTTGTCCTTGGGAAAACAATTTTTTCATTTTTTAAGGTTTAAATCTTCCACCAGCTCAGGGGTTTCGCTATGGGAGCCCGTGTTGTCCCCCGGACGGCAAATTTTTTTCCTGGGCTTGGGAGGCTACCTTTGTGTCTTTTGACAATGAATAACCCCCCCTCATTTTTTTTCCCCCAGTCTAGTTTCCCTATCCCGGGGCCACGTTTTTTGAATTACTTTTGTTTTCCACCCTTCCTTCCCGGGTTTTTCCCCTTTGGGTTTGGGGGGAAAGGGAGGCGGGGGAACATGTGGGGTTTTTGGGGGTCTTTGTTTTGCCAAATTTGGGTGTGCAAGGGCTTTGCTCCTGTATCTTTGGATTAAAATGGCTTTTGGGGTTGGGTGGTAGTTTATTTTTGGGTTATTGGGAAATGGGGAAATAAGTATATTCGTTTGGGACTTAAATTAAAGGCCTCTTTATGCCATCCCCTTGGACCATCATCATCTCTAAACACGAGGTATAAAAAATTTTTTCCCCCTATAAACCCTATTTTGGGGAAAACCTCCCGGGGCTTTTGTCGTGTTCTTTAAAGTTTGTTTCTTTTTAATTTAAATTAGTTAGGGGGATCCCGAGGAGGGGGGGTTCCCCCCCCCCCCCCTTTTGGGGGGGCCTAAAAAAATTTTTTAAAAAACTTTGTATAAAATTTATACATAGGGGCTTTTTTTTATATGGGATATACTGGTTTTCAACATCTTTGAAAAGGTCTTCAAACCGGGGTTTTTGGGCCAAAATTTTTGACCATATTTTCCCCCCTCTTTTAGGGGACTTTTCCCTTCTAATAGGGATTTGGTTTAAAAGTCTTTTTTGCTTTTATTAGCAGACATTTCCACTTGCTTTTTTTAAAAAAAAAGGGACTGAAAATACACCCGGGGGTTATCCCTATTTCATTGCACATTTGTATTTTGGGTTATTTGTGAGGGCCCTTTTTTTAATTTAAGGGTAATTATTTTTAAAGCATACTATTAAAAAAATTTTTTGTTTTTGGAAATTTTTTTTTTTGATCTGTGAGACGGGTTTTTTATATTCCCCATTTTTTCTCTTTTTTTTGTGAGTTTTTTCAGCCTCCCCAACCAAACCTGATGAGGGAACAAAAGTGACGATTTAAACACAAAAAATGATGTGTAGCCGAACCCCACTTTGGGGGGCCGGGTGAGGCCCAAGGGGTTCATATCTGGGAGAAAGGGGTCAGCTTGGGGCCAAAGGGAGCGGGGCAGCCGCAAAATGAGTTGTGTGGCCGTAGTCGGCCCCCCCAATTCCCCCCCTACAGGTTGGGGGTGGTCGGGGGCCAAAAACCCAAGGGGGGAAAAAACCCCCCCTTCGGGAGGTCCAAGAAAGTAAAGGGGAAAAAGGGGGTTTAGCGGAAAGGGGAGTGGCGGCGTAGTTCCAAAAGTGCGGAGCGTTTGGGGGGTAAAATCCGATACTTGGCGGTTTTTGGGAGTTCTTTGTAAAACACCCGGGGGAGCCGAAAGGGGTTTTGTAAATCTGTAGGGGAAAATGAACTGGCCCGGGGGCTAACGTTTGGCACCCGGCCCTGCCCAACACTTTTTAGCATAACCATCCGGGGGGGGCCTGGGAGAAAAATTTTGGTTCCTATGTGGTGGGCCATCCTGCCCCGCCAGCAAAAAACCAAAAAAAACGCCCGTGGCCGGGATGCCATTGGAGCCAGGGCAAATTTCCCCCCACCTCTTGCAAAAAAGGGGGCTGTTTTCCCCTTTGGGCATCATCTCCCGCCCAGATGCTCCTGCTTTTCGTAATTATGGGCCAGCAGTGTTCAGCCCAGGGCCCATTTGCATAGAGACAACAATAAAAGCCTTTAACCAAACCAAGGTCAGGGATGACCGGGGTCCTTTCCCAAAGTTTTTTGGGACTGCAGTTTCCCCCCCTTTCGAAAATGGGGGGACTCTCACCGTTCAGAGAACTAAAGGGTTGTGCTGAGGCCCCAAAAAAAGAGTTCCAAGGGTAATTTTTTTTTTCCAAAAAAGGCCAGTACCCCCAAATTTTTATAAATATTAGAACAAAGGTTTGGGGCCAATCCCCTTGAACTTTTCCCTTTTTTTGTTCCAAGGTTTCAAGGGGAAGGGGGACACTGGACTGTAAATACGGGCCCGGGCCCCCGTACATGCCCTTTTACGGCCCCCCCGGTGTGAATTTGCCTTTTCCCGCCCCAAAGGCACACCAAACTTGGGAAAGGAGACGCCGCTTTTTTCCTTTAACGTTGTCAAAAAATTGGGGGCTTTCCCGCGTCAATTCCCCTTTCCACCTCCCCCCACCAACCCATCTCCCGCCTCCACAATACTGCTCCAAATATCCCCATTTTGTAGGGGGGCCAACCAAAAAAGGTTTCCCCCGCTTCTACCCCCTGGGTTCCCCGGCGAAAAAAAGTCCCCACAGGGAGGGGGGAAAAATGCTTCCCTTAAAGCAGCAAAAATCGTTTGTGGCTTTGTCCGACCCAATGAAAAACGGAACCATGGTTTAAGGGCAATTTAGGAAACATGGGGGCCGCCTGCAAACCCAGGAGGGGTGTTTCCCTGCCCCTGCATGGGGCACGTGTTCAATCTGGTTTTTGAAAGGGGTTTCTGAATTTTTCCACCCATTTTTTCAGAACATTCTGAAAATTGGCCCCGGAAACCCGTGCTTTCAATTCCCCCATTCCTACAAGGGCCCGGGAAAACCCTCCTCGGAGTTTTCGGGGGCAGAACGGGCCCCCCCCAAAAACACTCTGAAATGCAAAGTTTTCCCCCGTTGGGAAATTTCCCGCCTGCAATGTTGGGGCCGACTAAAGAACAAGGAAAAACCATTAACGATTTTTTTTTATGATCCAGGCGGAAGGGGTTTCCCCTGTTTTAAATTTGATGGGCACCAAGGGCAGCTAAAAGCGTGACACCTCCTTTTTTTGGCCCCTTTCGAGGAAAGGGAAAGTTATTTGTCCCGTCCCCCCGGGGGGGGGGGGCAGGGGGGAATAACGTCTTCCACTGCTTCATTTTCCTGGAAAAATGCTGAAAAAAACCGTTATGGGGCAGGGGATGGAGAAAGTGGGACTAAATCTCGCGGCCCCAAAGAGGGCCCGGGGGGGACTGAAAAAGGAGGAGGAGAGGAGGACAATTTGGGGCAAAAAAGCATTGTCTGGTGAAAAAGGGGGTGGGTTTTCTACCCAGGGGACAAGAGGGAGGAGCAGGGGCGGGTGGGAGGAGGGAGATTTGGGGTTGGGGGAAGGGGGAGGCCGATGACCCCAAAACACCGTGGCAGTTTTACAGTGGGGTTGGAGGCAGGGAGCCCCCCGGGGTCACTTTTGCAGATGGGTCGCAGATGGATTTTTCCCCGGCTGCCTTTACAGCCCCAAAAATAAAACATCCGGCAGGGGATGACTTCTGGGTCTCCCCCCTATTTTTGGGCCCTTTCTACCGGTCCAAAAGGAGCCTTTTTCCCACTATTTTAGAGGGGGACAAACTCAAAAATATAGGGAAAAACCTCTGTAGTCATTTTGGCCCCTTTCCTTTGCGGGATCGTTCCCCCCTCTGAAAGGTCTTTACCCCCGGGGGGTTTTTTCAGCGCTCACGTAACCCAAGCGCCGGCGGGTTTGGGGGAAAGGGGGGGGGGGAGCAGTTTCCCGCTCCCTTCCCCGCAACCTAAATTTGGGGTCACTGATGAGGGAGCTTCCTTTCACCCCCCTAGTGGGGGGGCAGTCCCCCAGCACAAAAGCAGGGAACCCGGAGCAGAAAACCCCCAAAACCAAAAAAGGTGGGGGCCTTTCTTGGAAAGCACTTTTGCCAAACCCCCGTTTTAAAAATCCGTTTGGGCTAACCCGGGAAAACCAACTGGGTGTGTGGCCGCAACCCTTTTCCGGGTTTGGGAGTGGAGAACTGTTTCCCGCCCCGGCCCCGTAGTGTTTGGGAAACAGAGGGGGGTGTTCAGTGCGGGGGGGGGCGATTGTTACCCCCCGGAGAAACCCGCTTTTACACCGGGAAAATTTTGGAACCCAAAGACCTTTTTCAAGAAAAGAATCCGGAATGGATCCCGGGCCCGGATTTTCCCACACCAATCCTTGGCTCAGATACATCAGCCATGATCCCCCACCCAAAAAAATTTAGAAAAAGAGTCTGGGTTTTAAACACCTCTCCTCAACCCCTATTTGATGCCCACCACATCCTTCTGACGTTTTTTCCCTCTTTCCAAACCCAAACCCAATTTCCCGGGGGGTGGTTTTCCCCCCACCCCCCCACACCTTTTGTCTTTGGGGCCATGTTCCTTTTCCTCATGTGCGTGGGGGCTGCCCGCCCCTTTACCCACACTGTTTCAATGTGCCCCTCTTGAAACCCCATGCTGTTTTCTCCCCCCCGTAAACCTCCACTCTTTTTCATTTTTCCACTCTGTGGCCCTTCCCGTTTTTGCCAAAATCCCGAATTTCATTGTGCCACTGTCTGACCTCATGCGCTGCTGGGGGTGCTGCCCCCGCACCGGGGACACTGTGTCATTGTGCCCTTTTTGTGGGGTTTTTCCCCTTTTTTTTCCCCATTCCAAAAATGTCATTGTGCCACTTTTTCCCCATTTTGGGGCTCCCCCCACCCCTTTTCCCCCCAGTTTTTCCCCCAACCCCCCCGTTTCCCCCGTGGTGCCCCCACCCCACCCCACCACCACCCTTTTTACCTCCAAAAATTTTTGTCCCTTGTTCCAAACTCTCCCGTGGCCTTCCTCCTGGATTATTTTTGGGCCACCGGCTCCATAAAAAATCATTGCCACTGTCCCACCTTTATGCTGCTGGCCGCCCCGTACCTCCCCCCTCTGTCAAATTTTGCCAAATCTGTGGCCCACTCCGTTTTTTCCACCTCCCGAATTCTTGTGCCAAATGTCTGACCCGGCCCCCCATCCCCCTTTTCAGTCCCCCGGGATTGTTTTTTCCCCTTTTTTGGGGTGCTGTCGAGGTTCCCTACCTCCACCAAGTGTTTGGTCTTGTTTTTCCACCAAAAACTTTTTGGCCCTACCCCCGTGTTTTTGCGGCCCCCCCTTTCCCCTTTTTACTCTTCTATCCGTTTTTCCATTAAAACTGCATTTGGCCCCTGCGACCCCTTTGGGCTGGGTGTCTCCTTTTTGAAACCCCACACTGTGGATTGTTTCCACTTTGTGGTACTCCTGTTTTTCCCCCTCCAAAAAAATCATTGTGCCAC
Organism: Phyllomedusa bahiana; assembly: GCA_025379985.1. Classification (NCBI taxonomy): domain Eukaryota; kingdom Metazoa; phylum Chordata; class Amphibia; order Anura; family Hylidae; genus Phyllomedusa; species Phyllomedusa bahiana. Next base: position 19,348 of record JAODAL010044823.1, on the reverse strand, counting down.
CTCCCCTGACCTCATTTCGGGGTTGGCTGGGTGCCTGTAACCCCCACTCTTCACTGATGTTTTCCCCCTAGCCCCCACTTGTTTTTTTTCCCCCTGTCGCTGCCATGCTTTACACTACATTCCCCCTTTCAGTTTTTTTGGGCGTTTTGCCCCTTAAGTCCCAGGGAATTTTTTATTTAAGCGTTTTTAAGACGGGGGGCATTCATCGGTTTTCAACTTAAAAAAAAACATTGTTTAAACCAAAAACCCAAAACTCCCCCCATATTTAAGCATTTTGGGAAAAACGTTTTACAGCACCCTGCAGGGTCGGTTTCACCGGGGAAAAAATTTTTTTTTTTTAACGTGATTTGTCCCCAATAATTCGGAACGAATTTTTTTTTTTGGGCGGGGGGTTTGGCGTTGTAAGCGGGAAACCGTAATTTTGAGAAATTCGCCCATCTCTTTAAAAGTGGTTTTTAGGGAAAAAATGTTGGCAATTTTGGGGACAAAAAAAAAGGGAATTTTTTTTGAATTTTGAGAAATATGTTTTGTAAAATTTTACATTTAACTGTAATCCTTTTTTTTTCTCAGCTTTTTTTGTCATTATTTTTTTTTTTTGTTTTTTTAAATTTGGGGTTAATATAGAGCACTTTTATGGACATAAACACTTTTTTGTGGAGTTTTTCATGGTTTAGGTGTTCTATTGTTGTGCTGCTTTATGTTGTGTAGTTGTTTTTTTCACCTCTTAATGACACGTGATGCAAATTTACATCATCATGCTTTTAAAGGAGTATAGACAAAACTCACACAACATAAGTTCCAGTTGTTGATTACAGCTGACACCTTATCAGTGGCTGGCATTAAAGGTGATTTCTATCCCGTCCATTAAATATATGATGCTAGGGTCAACTGTTAGACAGGACAGTTAGGTACCAAGAGGTTGCCTGCAATGTTACTACTCCCATTACACTTTCACACCTCCCAACTTTTAGAGCTTGCAAAGAGGGACACGTCAGGCCCCACCTCTAACCATGCCCAAACACATGACATCACACCAAGACACGCCTTTATCCATGCCCAAACACATACATGCCAACATTTTAGATAACCAAAAAGGGAGACATTTTCAGGATTGCTTTGTATCAGATGATGAAATATTAAGTAAATTGTTATATAATATACAGCAAGAAAGCAATCAGATACTTTTTACAGCCAGATAGTCAGTTTATCGACGCAAATCTATTTCCCAAATGAAAAAGAGGGACATTTATAGAGCTAAAAGGGACAAGGGTTAAAAATAGGGACTGTTCCTCCAAAATAGGGACACTTGTGAGGTATGCACTTTGTAGAAGTAGGATTTCATAGAAGTGCAGTAAAAGTACAACATATTGCAAAAAATTAATACTGCAAGTGTATTGTACTAGTGATCATGTATCTTATAACAGAAAATGGAATGCAATTTTCAAAAATATATAGAATGGATATGTTAATAAACAAAAAAAAAAACCTTCCCTTTGTATCATGTAAAACCCAATAAAAAAGTAAGTAGAATTTGTATCACTGCATTGGTAAAAATCTGGAAAATTAAAATATATTGCTTGTACAGATTTCTCCTTAAGAGCAAGCCCCCACACAGCTTTTAGTAAACTACTTGATCACTTTGTGTGAATCTAGCCTTAGGCCTTAATCACATGGGTATATTTGTGGGGAATACTCCTGTACTAAATTGCAATAAAATACACTAAACAATGTCACATGAAATTTCTGCAGTTTTGTAGTATGGAGCCAAGGAGAATCTGTATGTCTTGATATAGCCTTAATGTATATCTTCAGGCACTGAGTTTAAATGGTGTAATGTCTGTCCCATATTCCTATTGATACATTCACATAATTTTCACAGTAAAGAAATATAACAATTATACACTTTACATATAGACATTTCAGTGTAAAATGTATAATGAATTCTGACCAACTATATGACGTGGAAATTATAGGCATAATGTAGTTTCTTCAAGGCCATGTCTTGAATTCAATAGCCTCAAAGGAAAACTTGGCATTTGGTCCCATATCTCTTTCACAGTTACTAGCAGCTTGAACACCAGCTAATTCTGCAAAGGCTTAGAACAATTCAGTTCAATTGACAGCAGATGGTAGGTGGGTTGGGTGGTAAAATACGGATCCAACTAAGCATCTTTGCCAGTTTTTATTATGAAACAATGGCACAGTCATATGCTTGATATTGCCATACTGAAAATAAATAAAAAAAAACCTTGCATGTGATGTTGCATCCTTTTTTCTTTTTCCTTTCCATCTAGTCTATAAAACAAATGACAGCATAGGTAAACAATCCAATTTGGCACTTGGTACATTTTATAACTTGCATGGCAAAGCATGACCACAGCTCTCTCTATTGAGTTTTATGGGAGTTATAGCAAGGATATAGCAAGTTTGGATTCGAGTTGATATTGTCCCGCTCACCAGAGACAGGTAATGGATCCCGTGTGTCAGCCCTGAGATTTGGTGTAAAACTACACCAAGGAGTAGAGTCTAAGGAATTCTATGTTTTTTACCCTTAAACACCTTGTACATCATGGGGTTTTGACCTTGATGCAGGGAACTCCCAGGTCACTACTCCCGACATGATCACTGATGGCGACAGCTGACCTACAAGTGTGGTACCAAAAGAGCAGACAGAAGGCGTAGTTGCACACAGCCAGAAGGTCTGAAACAAGCCAGGATCAGATATCGGAGATGCATACTTGGAATTGAAAACTAATGTTGTGAAGATCATGAATAAACTGGCAGCAAGCAGATGGGGAGGCATCCTTTTAATAGGATAGAGCAACAGGCCATAGACTGGGAAAGCTGGGTGGCACACAAATATGGTCACTTTGCATAGCAGAGGAATGGGGGCATTCGTTCTAAAAATCTATGCTATTAATTACCTATGGCAAATACTGTGAATATGTTTGAGCATCTAAGATAGGATAAACCCTTTAATAACAAACTTAGTGTAACACAGAGAGGAACTCTATACCATAGTTTATAGGTGTGACATTGGAGTATATTGGTCAGTTTGAAGGAGATGTTTAGTTGATCAGAGGAAAAAAATGTATAGCTCCAATGGACAATTCACTACTGTTTTTATGCATTTGATCTGGGTTTTCTGTTACAAATGGAGCCCCATAGCAGCAGAAGAAGGGGCCTGTAGCTTTGTGACCTAAGCTGTTGGGTTCTATGTTAATGTGTCAACTCCCTAGTTAAATAGAGCTTAAAAGTTCCATCACTGAGTCTATTATTAACTAGTCAAATAAGTACAACAAAATGGAGACAGACAAAATGGACTAAACAGTGAGTAACCAAAGTATAACATTAGGTAGATATAGCCAGAAGAAAGAAGTACTTATCTTCCTCTATAAGACGTACCCCGGGCAGGTGAACAGGGAAGGAAGACAGCACTTGAGACCTGTGTTGTCCCTGCCTACTTGCCCTTCCTTACCTAGATCACCGACGGCAATTCGGAAACAGTCCCTACCTTATTTACATGCACACCAAAAGACAGACAAAAACAGACAAACAGTAAAGGGAAGAACAAAGGACCGAGTAAAAACCAGAGCAAGCAAAGAGGTACAAAAACGTAAGGCAAGAGAGGAATCAGAAGAACAGCCAAATGATCAATAAACCAGAAACAGCAAGATAAAGTGTACACCAGATCTAGACAAGTCTATCACCAGCAAAGACCAAGTGTCAGGGGAAGTACTAAATAGCACAAACTACTGAAAATACTAATGATTCCTAAGGGTCCAGATAATAATAGCCTAAAATATAACCTTTATTAGTACACCTAAAAATTGGAAGGCTACAATCATGTCTCAAAAATATACTACTAAACCAATATGCTGCCCTCCAATTTTGTTTGTGTGGTTATTATTTTTGGCAGTGCTATCTTTGGTCATCACAGGATCCTATGACCTGTTACATTCATCTATACATCCATACATCTAAGGGACATAAGCAATTTATATTTTTTGCTATATCTACCTTAATTATAGGCATTCCCTTTAGACTGTGTATTCCCTGATGAACCCACGTGATTTGTGGGAGAAACACGTCGGATAGATACGTATGCTAATATGTATGTTATGAGTACGGACCAATAGTGTTTGCCTTGGTATTTATATGCTTGTAGTATTATTATTTTATATTTGTTGTTTTCTTTCCACCTTAATATTGTTTTGTGTCTAGGTTAGGGATTGTTCACAAGGAGTTTTCACTCCGTGTTACAAGCGCTTTTTAGATGCATCTCTGAGCCCGACAAGACGGACCGAGAGACGGATCTAAACAATTAGCAGTGAGGTTATCACTGCAGTCTATGAGGAAGATGCAGCGGTGTTCACTTGAGAGATCGCCGCTGCGTGTTCCCCTCTTGCCTGCCGGCTCCGTCTTTGAAAGAATTGCAGGAGGAGAACACGCAGCGGTGATCTCTCATGTGAACGACGCTAAGTGTTCCTCATAGACTGCAGTGATAACCTCACTGCTAATTGTTTAGATCCATCTCTGGGTCCGTCCTTTCGGTCCCAGAGATGGATCTAAAAAGCGCTTGTAACACAGAGTCAAAACTCTGTGTGAATAAGCCCTTATTGTTTCTTGTTTATTATTATTATTTTCGTTTGTATTTTGTTCCTATAGTGTTGTGTATTTTTGTCGGGTGTTCCACTGAGGGATCGCCCCCTTCGGGGCGAGTGCTCTGCTTTTTTTCCATTTTTGTTTTTCTTTCTCTTTTTGGTTTAGTAGTATCTTTTTGGGACATGATTGTAGCCTCCCAATTTTTAGGTGTACTAATAAAGGTTATATTTTAGGCTATTATTATCTGGACCCTTAGGCATCATTAGTATTTTCAGTAGTTTGTGCATCTTCTCTTGGTTGTGATGCCGAGTATTAACGTATCTAGGTCCAGAACATGATGGAGAAGTCTGTCAATCATCTCTAACTGATTAACCAGTTCCAGCCCAGGCCTGCAACAGCAGACAGGTATGTCAGGAAAACAGTTAACAAGCCAGAATGTCTAGAGCTGTGTTCAGACTAGAAAAGCAAGGGGAGATTAACAGTGCATCCTCTGCCATACTTTGTGGATAGAGGATGTCGCAGAGGCCCTGATTGGCACAGATGTGACACTGGCATTTAAAGAGTATTCTAAATGAACTGTACATTGTATATATAAAAGGAAGATTATTATGACAAGAGTAGCCTAAGAAGGAATTGCATATTCCACATAGATGTCTAGTATTTCATTTATGATTTTATGATTCTCCGCTCCATCTTATTTGTGTGTTGGTGTTATTAATACATCCATGTCTCCTCAGTAAATCCACGGCCTTCTACCTGGTCCATCTATGGATAAGTTTTCCTGTTCTCATCCTCAGCTGTATGCACACTCAGAACTTGCTAGGTGTGAATTGAGTATTGTAAGAACAAGTGCTAAGTTTCCAGCCTTATTGTGTATGCAGCGATTGTAAACAGTAATTTTATGGAGTTAGAGGGTAAGCTACTTATTTTAAAAAGCCACGTAAAAAAGAAGCTGGATGATTAACAAAATGTTAATTGCCATATGTGGTATGTAATTGAAAATGTGATAATTGCCTTATAATTTCAGACATTAGCGCATCATTCACTCCCTCTACAACTGTGTGGGTTTTTCTTTAGGGAAGATTAAAACCTGCTGTAAATTAACAGTTCTACATTTGCAGACACAATTAATGTTTCTTAGTTTAAACTCACCTCAAGCAAACACTGGGCTTCAGGTTCATTTTAATCTATCTACAAAAAGATGCATTGGAATGGTTGCTCTGGAAAGAAGACAGAGATTAAATAAAGGTGGTGAAGGTTCGCTCTTAATACTTTATGACCTAAACTGTACAGGAGTTTTGTAACTTACCAAGAAAGTATTAAAGTTTTACAATAGCAGTGGAGCAAATGTATACATTGTGTCACCACCTATATCCTCAATAATATAACAGTGCTTTGATCAGGAACAACAGTGAGACATGGAGTAGTCACATATGTTTAGGTTTTGTACTAGCTTTTGACAAATCCACCCCGTGTGTATAACAATACATAAGGTATGCTGTAATAGAATATCGAGATTTATCTGTACCATCAGTTATCCATTGTCCAGATTACCAGTGATAACTTGATTCCTTTCATGTATTTCAACATAAATCCAAATATTTAGAGGTAATGGCTTTGGATGCAAGAGCTGCACAGCTTAAATTTCCAATGTATCAGTATTCTGGGGGGAACCCTTTTATAAAAGCAGAATTGTATTGCTTCTTTCAGTTGGTCATAATATTTTGGCACTTGAATTATAGCTGAAACACCTGGATGTCCTGTAATTCTGCTGAATGAGATTTAGAATACCATAGAAATTAATAAAGATAGAAATGGCTTGTGTTCTTCAATGGTGCGATGTTGTCTTATTACACAATAAAATAATATGGACCTATTGTATTTAAAAAAAATTGCAATGTACTGTATAGATTTTCTGAAATGAGATTTATTATATTTTTAGTAAGTGAAATTCCCCTTGTGGGAATTTTTTGCTTTGTCATTAAAGCATTAGGCTATGTCTCCTTTTGTCAGCGGTTTTCGTTTTCTAAAAACGCTGAAAATGACTGAAAAAGATCCCATAGACTTTAATGGTAAAAATGTTCTGTTGTCTCCCCAGAACATTTTTTTCTGTTCGTTATTTTTGCTAGTCGTTTTTGGAAATATGTTGCAAAAAACGACTGAACAGGGCAGAAAAATTACCATGTAAAGTACTGGATGTTTTGTCGCATACTTTTTGGCGTGTTTTTTTTTTAGAAATCCATAGCAACTATAATGCTTTGCATTTCTGCAAAAAAGCACATAAAAAATGCACAAAAAAGTGAAAAAAATGCAAAACACACCAAAAAACGGCCGTTTTTTCAGCAGCTTTTGACAGGCGGTGGACAAAAAGCTCAGTTTTATGAATGTTTTTAGGATTCGGTTTTCAGTGAGTTTAGATATAGCCTTACAGTGAAGATATTTTAACCCCTTCCCGACATTGGGCGTATGCATACGCCCTAGCGGGAAGTGACTTCCCGCAAATGGACGTATGCATACGCCCTGGCGATCGGGCGGGCTTTGCGGGCGAGCCGCGCGCGATCGCGACATGGAACCAGCGGTAAATTACCGCTGGCTTCATGCCCCATCACCCCCGGCCGGAGTGAGCTCCGGCCGCGGGTAAAAGACGCATTATTACCGCAGCCTGTCATGGCCGCAATAATGAAGCCGCAGGCAGGAGGAGTGAGCTCCCCTGCCTCGTAGATCGGCGCAGTAGTGGCGCTCCGCGCCGCTACCCGTCCCCTTACCAGACTCCCTGGATGCGGTCTGAATGCATCCGGGTAGTCTGGTGACATCACCATGCCCACAATGCATTGTGGGCATGGTGTCACTAGTTGCCATGGTGACCTGTGCACAGCAGTAACGCTGTGCACAGATCGCCTCTTCAAACAGCAATCTAACGATTGCTTTACCCCAGTGGGGATTTGCTGTTACAAATCCTCACTGGGGAAAAGTAAAAAAATGTGAAAAAGTAAAAAAAAAAGTAAAAAAAGTAAAACACAAACACAAAAATAAATAAAGTACCCATACTTGGTATTGCCGCGTGCGTAACGACCCACCCTATAAATCTGTCATGTTAATTGACCCGTACGGTGAACGCCGTAAAAAACAAAAACAAAAAACAGTCACAGAATTGCAATTTTTGTACATCCTGTAGCACATAAAATGGAATAAAAAGCGATCAAAAACTCATATAAACGCCAAAGTTATACTAATTAAAACGTCAGTTCAACCCGCAAAAAAAAGTCATTACACGTCTCTGTATACAGAAAAATAAAAAAGTTATGGCTCTCAGAAGACAGCGATGATATAATATTATTTAACCACAATAAAAACACTTTTTTTTTTGTTAAAGTGCTTCCAAATTAAAAAAATATATATAAATAGGGTATCGCCGTAATCATATCAACCCAGAGAGTAAAGCTAACTGGTCATGGATACTGCACGGTGAGCGCTGTTAAAAATAAAAATTAAAAACACTACTAGGATTGCAGTATTTTCTTCACCTTGCCTTCCAAAAAACAGATTTAAAACTAATCAATAAGTCTTGTCCCCCCAAAAATGATACCAATAAAAAACGTCAACTCATCCCGCAAAAAACAAGCCCCTACACAGCTCCTCACACAGAAAAATAAAAAAGTTATGGCTCTCAGACTGTGGCCATGCAAAAACATGTTTTCCTTTTTGAATAAAAGTGTTTTGTTTAAAAGCAGTAAAACATAAAAAAAAATACAAATTGGGTATCGCTGTAATCGTATCGACCTGCTGAGTAATACTATCATGTCAGCTATACTGCACGGTGACCGCTGTAAAAAATAAAAATAAAAAACACTACCAGGAATGTTGTATTTTGTTCAAAATACCTCACAAAAACCTTAATAAAAAGTGATCAAAGCGGCATATGCCCCCCCATAATGGTACTAATAAAAACGTCAACTCATCCCACAAAAAACAAGCCCATAATCAGCTCCGTATACAGAAAACTGAAAATGTTATGGCTATCAGAACAGGACAACATAAAAACGCAATTTTTTATAGACCTATTTCTATTATGTAAAAGTAATAAAACATAAAAAACGATATAAAATCTATATCATTGCAATTGTAATGACCCCCATAGTAAAGATATCCTGTCATTTATACTGCACGGCGAACGCTGTAAAATTGAAGCCCAAAAAACAATGGCGGAATTGCGTTTTCCCCTCATTTTCATAGCCCAATGCAAAAAAAAAAAATTTGGAACACCTGTGCACCCTAAATGCACAATACACCCCTAGATGAGATCTATGAGGCGTGCTGAATCCAAAATGGGGCGGCTTCTGGAAGGTTTCACCTGTTCTGGTACTTTGGGGGCTTTGTAAATGCGACATGGCCCCACCAAAATCTGCGTTCCAAAAGCCAAGTAACACTCCCTCCCTTATACGCCCTGCCATGCGCCCAAACAGCAGTTTACACCCACATGTAGGGTATTGCCGAACTTGGAAGAAATTACGTAACAAAGTTTTGGGTCCTTTTTTACCAGGATGCCTTGTAAAAATTAAACATTTTCAGCTAAAATTGCAGATTATTGGAAAAAAAAAATTATTTCATTTTCACAGCCTAACACTAAAAATTTTTGTGAAACACTTGTGGGGTCGATCTACTCACTACACCCCTGGATTTATTCCTTAAGGGGTGTAGTTTCCAATATGGGGTCTTTTTAGGGCCATTTATTAAGTTTTAGCATCTTAGGGTGTCCGCAAACCTGAAATGGCCCCTAAATAAAATCGTAATGAAAATGAGACCCCAGAGTCCAGTAGGTGCTCCTCTTATTCTGGCGCTTGTGGTTGACCCAAATAATGCACTAGGGCCATATATGGGATATCTCTGAAAACGGCAGAATCTGGGAAATCAATATTAAGTTGCATTTCCCTGATCACATTTACCGTATTCTTGTGAATAATGTATAAAAATTGAAAATCTGCAAAAAAAAGTGAAATTTTGAAATTTCACTTCAACTTTGCTTTAATTCCTGTGAAACACCTAATGGGTTAATAAACTTCCTAAATGCTGTTTTGAATACTTTAAGGGGTGTAGTTTCTTAGATGAGATCATTTATGGGGGTATCTAACATACAGGTCAATCAAAGTCACGTTAGAACTAGACGGGTCCCTAAAAAATGTATATTGCAAATTTTCTTGAAAATTTGAAAATTACTACTAAATTTGTAAGCCCCTAATGTGGTAAAAAAAAAAAAAAGAATTTAAAAAAATTATGCCAAATTACAGCAGACATATGGTAGATGCTAGTTATAAACTATTTTGAGTGGAATATCTATATGTCTTACATGCAGAAATTTTTGAAGTTTGAAATTGGTAAATGTTTCAAATTTTTCACGATACTTTGATATTTTTCACAAATAAACAAGCATTTTTTGGACCAAAATTTCTTACTATCTTAAAGCACAATGTGTCACGAGAAAAAAATCTCTGAATCACATGGATAGGTTAAAGTGTCAAAAAGTTATTCTCACATAAAGTGACACATGACAGATTTAAAAAATGGGGCTCTGTCAGAGAGGCCAAAACTGGCTCCGGTGGTAAGGGGTTAAAGAGGAATGGTTATATCCGTGTTAATAGATACTTGTGTTGTTCTTCCGCTATTCCTTCTAGAAATGTATTACAGAATCAGTCAGATGGGTGTTTATATTTCAGTTTTTAAAGAGCAAGTTCCTGCACACACTGGTTGTCAGCTCTGATTGAACAATGTAAGACTGTGCAGGGACACACCCCTTTGAAAACTGGAATAGTAACACCCAGCTGACAGTAATACAGTAATGTAACTAGAAGGAATAACAGAGGAACAGCACAACACAGAATTATAAGAGAAGATGCTCCAGAATTATCAAGTTATTACACATAAGTGTTTACTGAAATCAGGAATGACCACACGTCTTCTTTAAAATATGCACTTTTTTGCTGTCAGCTTTACATTTACTTGTTGATCTTTTATTGCTGAAATCGAGTTACATTTTTGATTAGTTATGACTTATTGCAATGAGTAACATACTGTCTGGTGTTATCAGTATCGTAATGATGCTTTTATTAATGTGACCAATCATTGGCTGCTTGCCTTTGTGCCCATGCCTTTTGCATTTTCCAGCAGTGACCACCCCATGGCATGCTGGTATGGTGACAAGTCGACTTCAAACTAGCCACACCGTGGTTGGCTAGTTGCAATATTTCAGAATGTTGTTATATGTTGATATATTGTAACGACAATCACTTTAACAACTAGACTTTTGGTTCACATCGTTGTGACCACTTTGACCACTTGGGACCTAATTTTGAAGTTGGCAGTGCATAGCTCATGAAGGGAGTTATGTGTCAGGAGGTTATCTTGCTGAGTATATAAGGTGTGTGATAGGCTGTCTGAACACATGTCCTTTTGTTGCTGTCATGAGTTAAATGGGTGATTTATTACAGTTACAAGAAGAGATGCTTATTGGCTTTCAGGCCAAGAGTGACAGTATTACTGAAACTATACAGTTTGTGAATTGTTCACATGCTGCTTTGATGAAAATGTATTGAGTAACCAAATAGCACCACAGTGTATAAGCAACATGAAAACCATGTGCCATTGATATGAGAGGTAAATGTCGGCTAAGAAGATGGGCGAGAGTAGACTGACATGCTACAGTGGAGCATCTCCCCACCAAAATGGACCAGGGGACTACCAGACATGTCTAAAACAACAGTGCAATTAACCATTCTGCATATGGAGCTATAAAGCTGATGGATGGTCACTGCATCTCTGCTAACAAAGTTTCATTGGCAGAAAGGCTTTGCTTTTCACAGCAGTATCAGACTTGGAGCTCTGCTGATTGACAAAGAGCTGCCTTCTCCTATGAGTCACATTTTCTGCTTCACTGAACGGATGGACATTGGTGTGTCAGGTGAAGAACAGAGAACAAACACCCTGCAACCAATGCTGGAAGAACACAAACTGGTGGTGGCAGTGTTATTGTCTGGGGAATGTTTTATGACATTCCCTGGCCTACTCATACATTTGGTAAGCACTCTCAACCAAGCTGGATTGAATTCAACAACCATAAATGCTTAACCCCTTAAGCCGAACGCCTGAAAAGTAGTTAATGACCAGAACATTTTTTTAGTTTTGGCCTCTTTGCGTTTAAACAGTTGTAACTTTTTTATTTTTTCAATGACGCAGCTGTATGAGGCCTTGTTTTATTCGAGACAAGTTGTACTTTATGGGGGAATAGTTTAAGTACACTTATAAATAATTGCAGTTTTTTTTTAAATTTTTTTATTTTTTTATTTTTTTTAATTTATTTTTTTTTTTACACCATTCACATTTCACACTTAATAACATGTTAGATTAATTCTACAGGTTATTACGGTCGTGTAGATACCAAATATGTGTAGGTTTTTTTGTGCGTGTAATTTATGTACAATTATTTTTTATTAAATATTTATTTTTATTTTATTATTTCGTTTTTTATTCTTTTTTTTTTACACTTTTTATGTTTTTTTGTACTTTTTTTTTTTACTCCCCTGAAGGGAGAACTGTTTAACATTTTTTAAATTTTTTTTTTACACTTAGTAATGTATTAGCATATTCATATGTGCTAATACTTGCTAATCTGTGTCAGTTTGACACAGGCAGTGATTAGGACAGCACACAGTGCGTCCTAATCACTGGCTTCATACACAGACAACTCTGGGGCCACGCTAGGTCCCCCAGAGCTGACTGTGCAGCCGGTCCCTGAGTTCTCTCGGGTGACCGGGCGTTCCGATCACCAGACAGAGCAGGGGAACTCTTTGATTGCGCTGCGGTAACGCACCGCTGCATTCAAAGGGTTAAAGCATCGGGTTGCGGAGGTTTCCTCCGCTCCCCGATGCCTGCAGGACATGCTCTGGGAGCAGGGCTGTGTAGTACAGCCCCGATCCCAGCGCAATTGCGGCGCCGGGCGCCGCAAACCCCGATGTCTGCAGCGACGTCAAAAGACGTTGCTGCAGACGAACGACCGGTCGTTAAGGGGTTAATGTCTTCACTTGGGATCTTTTAGCAAGACAATGCAACATTTCACACAGCTAGAAATGTCTGACATTGATTGGAGGAGCATGGCCAAGACTTCCAAGCACTTTCCTCCAATTGAGCATCTCTGAGAGCACTTCAATCATGTTCACTCTACAGATCCTCCACCACACATCCTCCAGCAGCTGTGGGATGCACTGCAGTCAGCATGGCTCCAGATACCTGTGACAACACCTTATTGAAGGCATCCTCAAACTGCAGCTCTCCAGCTGTTGGGAAACTATAACTCCCATCATGCATTTATATAATCTATAACAGTGGGAATGATGGGAGTTATAGTTTCCCAACAGCTGGAGGCCGCAGTTTGAGGATGCCTGCCTTATTGAGTCACTCCCAGTTTCGCTGTAGTCCATGCTGCACAAGACAGTTACTTTTGGTATAAACTGGAAATCATATTAATGTGACTTGGCTGTGTATCTCCCATATGCACAAGCTATTTAAGGCAGAGAAAGTGTTCATATAATGATATATAGCTATATCTTGTATATAATGATATACAAATACTGAATGATATAATCTACATGGTGAGAAATCCCCTGTCCTATTTCTTTTTTTCAGTTAAAATGTAATGCTGCCAAATTAGAAAGATGTAAATGTCTATTAATCTGTGAGGAATACTCAGTGAAGCTCATATGAACAGTTAAATGTGACTTTGTGCCACAGCAGCTCAATGGATCAGTTTACTGTTTCCCCAGCTGCAAGGGTATTAAATGCTAACTACATTCATTTCTGTGATCATTGTACTGTGTCTAACTACACACCCAGCCAAATCTTAGATCTTAAGCAGCCAAATACCTATCTTCCCTTCAGGTAAGAGAGCAACAAATGCTTGCTTTCTTTTGGATGCTAATCAGTGAAATATCTCAGTGTTGACTATCGACTGGTTTTATTGTAAAAATAACCCCTCAGCTTTGTTGTTAAGAGAGTCAAAGAACAACAAGGAACAGATGAAGTTTTCTTTATAGCTTGTTGTATGTGGAGTTCTGGAAAATATTTTAAAATATTTACTATGTATTTAAATAGCTATGCTGATTGCCTATGCCCTAACAGCTCTGCAGAGCACAGTAGAGAAAAAAGTGGCAGATCATGTATTCCACTCTCAGGACGGAAGATGAATGAAAAATACCGTAGGCACTATTTGAATCAAATAGTACAGAGGGTTATTGATCTACAAAAATCCTCAGTAAAACCAATGTGATACAAACATGCCACACAGAGCAGTACAACAGAAGGTGACAATGAACTAAACCACATTCTTTTTTTTGAGTACAGATCATTCTTCTTTCATATTCTCTTTTTAATAAGTTGTTAAATCACATACTACAGCCTTCTAAATATATTGGTTGCAGTAGGAGGTCTGCAACATGTGTGCCATGGAGGGGCCTAGTCTCATGGTGGAAGCCAGCAGTGTACGGTCAGTAATGCTAAGTTACTAATTTCAGTCTCTGTACTCTATTTTTTTGTCACTGTAGTGGTGCCCGTTGCCCAAATGTATTTACTATTTTGCCATAGGCAAACTTAAACTCTATCAGTTCTCAATCTATAAAACACTAAAATGTAACTTTTATTATGTATAACACAACCTCTATACACACTATTTAAAAAACACATTTCTAACCTCTCAATTTATCCCTTTCTACTTCTGAAAGAATAACTCCTTTTCTATTATCAAGTCTGGTGGAACACCACCTATTAACAGGAAAGCCTTATATATACAGTCATTTACTAACTCCAGAAAGGAATCCCAAGCATCCTACTTGGGCAGTCATCCCTAATCTAATGGACATAAAAAATATAAGGTTTCCTTGTGATACCCTCTGCAGCGGTTGACACTTGTAGACAGAGGCGAGAAATCACAATTTAAAATGTCATGCCTGACCTCCCCAACATGTTTCACCAGCTAAACTGGCTTCATCAGGGGTTAGAGGTCCGGAGACTATTTGACATCGTTGCCCAAATGTCACTCCAAAATATCTCCAACAGCTCTCACAAGGAATTTTTTGAAGTGCAAACTTTTTTTTTGTTTAACAGCATTCCAACATGCTGTATATAATTCAGGTGAACATGTATATTGTAAAATCTTCAATATCACTTCATAGAGAATCATTTCAATGTTTCGGATATTCACCCTAATGATATGCATCATGTTGGAATGCTGTTAAAATAAAAATTTTTGTAATTCAAAAATTTCTTTGTGAGTGCTATTGGAGATATTTTGGAGTAACGCTAAGTTACTGACATTGGTGGTAGCCATTAGTATGGCTGTCATATATCCAAGCAGGGCTGCCGTAAAGACAATACTGCCGATACTGCTGTACGGGGCCCGGAGGAAAACGTGAAACAAGGGGGCCCGGTGCAAGCAGGACCCCTTGTTTCACAGATGGCCAGACCGCACTGTGGGAGGAACAAGGAGGGGCCCCCTACTGTGGGAGGAATAAGGAGGGGCCACGCTATCGGAGGAACGAGAAGGGGCCCGTGCTTTAGCAGGAAGAGGAGGGGCCCGCACTCTGGGAATAATGAGGGGGTTCCGCGCTGTAGGAGGAACGAGGAGGGGCCTGGCCTCAGGGTCAGTCGTAGCTAAATGCACTTACATAGAGAACAGGCCTTTTATTTCTTAACAACTTACTTCTCCACAGGAGCCATGACAGGACAGGACTAGGGCCTCCCCTCTCTCTCTGTGTGCGGCCCTGAAAAGTTTGAGGCTTCTTTCGGGGCCCTGAAAAGTGTGAGGCCTCTTGTGGGGGCCCAGAGCTGTTTTTTATTGTTCCCGTGCAGAACCCTGAAAATGTTTATGCCTCTTGCATGGCACCTTGCAGGGCCTTTATATGTGTGGGCCCTATCTATCTACCTACCTACTGGGGGTCAGCTATCTATCTACCTACTGGGGGGCCCTACTGACCTATTGGGTGGACTTTACCTATCTACTAGCCCTATATACCTACATACAAGAGGGGGAACTATATTTCTATTTGTGTGCTAGAAGTCTTATATAATCAACTACTTCTACGGGAGGAATATATATTTAACTACCAGGTCACTGGGGGTTAATAATTACCATTTGGGGCACTATGGATCAGGAGTTTGTACATTTGGGTGAGGGCACAGTTGGGAAAATGATAGAAAAATGAGAAGTCTCAGGTGTTTGTGTTGTGAATTCTGTAGGGACGAGTGGAGGCCGGGAGAAGTCATCATAGCGGTCCAGACCAGATGGAGAAGTAAAAGGAAAAAATGAACGATCTCAGAAAAGAGTCGCTGGGAGTCACTAAATGAAAATGCACGGGGTAATTGTATCTGCCACAATCGGTCCTGTATGGCAGTAAATATTGGTCTTGGTGTAAAAGGGTTATATTCAGTAACAGTATGGGGGTTTTTATCGTATCTTTGTGGTGGGATTGTGGTGAGTTTTGGGCGTTGAATTATTGTTATTTGGTGAATTGGTTTTGGGTATGCTGGTTTAATCAGTAACATTATAGTGGTATTAGTCACTATATGGTAGTGATATGTGTGCTATTTTGTCCTTGTATATTGTTGTTATTGATATTATTGGCTTGGGTATACTGGTTTGGTCAGAAATATAGGGGGACCCGTTGTTGTGGCGGTATTTGCTGGCCCTTTTACATATTATCTGGAAAAAAAAAGTAAACTGTATGTTATACAATCCCAAAAAGAACTAAATCCCAAAAAAATGGTGCAATTGCTTTTTTCTTTCTTTTTCACCACAGCAAATTTTTTTCTTTCTCTGGGGTAAGATGGCGGTGGTTGCGGGTGGTGCAGAAAGGGGTTGGCAAAGGAGGAGGGGCCCACACGCTTCAGCTGTTCGGGGTCCAGAAATTTCTGATGGTGGCCTTGCAGCCAAGAATGGGCTGGCTTCCTTGGAACGGTCTCAGCTTTGGGAGGCCGTTCCAACATTCCAAATCAGGTTTTTGGCAGCACTGTGGAGGACTATTAAAGCCTGGGTAATTCTGACACAATGGGGAGTGTTTATGGCAGAAGGGAGAAAAAGGGTAGGCAAAGGTAAAAGGATTTTACCAGGGTTGATTAAAAGCCAGAAAAAAACCTTTTTGGAATGGAAAAAGTGTATATTGGTGGGGCTGGATGCTCTGTCCAGACCACAGTAGAAAGGGACTCTATGTGTGCAACTAATGGGCGGAAATCAGAGGTTTTTGTTTATATTTTGTTTGCTTTATTTCTGGCCCTTTGCTATTTGTGGTTTTTTTAAAAGTTGTTGAGGGTGTCTTCCCAGTTTTGCACATCTAGAGGCTGAAATATTTGTCCATTCCTTTTGCAAAATAGCTGTAGCTCAGTCGGATTGGTTAGGGGACATTTTTGAACAGCAATATTCAAGTCATGCCACAGATTCTCAATGTGATTTAGGTCTGGGCTTTGACTGGGTCATTTTATCATATACAGTAAATATGCCTTGATTTTTAAAAACCCTTCCTTTTAGCTTTGGGTGTTGTTTAGGGGCATTTTGTTGGAAAATGAACCTACACCCGTCCCCCGTCTTTTGCAGCCCTTTAAAGGGTTTTCCCCCAGGATTTCCCTGTTATAGCTCCCTTTTTTCCCCCTTACCAAACTTTTCAGTCCATGCTGAAGCAAAGCCTCCCTCAAGCATGATGCTGCCACCACCATGCCTCATGGTGGGGCTGATGTGTTCTAGATGAGGTGTAGGGTTGGGTTTCCTCTCCTCGTAGCGTTTCGCGGTTATGCAAAAAAGGTAAATTTTGGTTTCATTTGACCCGGACTTTCTTCCACATGCTTGCTTTTTCCCCCATAATATTTTGCAAAAATGCAAATGGGGCTTTTTTATGGTTTCTTTCAAAAAATTTTTCCCCTTGCCTTTTTCATAAATTCCAGATTTTGGAAAATGCACAACTAAAGTTTTCCCGTGGAAGATTTCCCACTGAGTGTGGATCTCTGCAATCCTCCATCGACCTATGGCCTTTTAATGCTTCCCCTAATTAGTGCCTTTTTTTTGTCTAAGCTGTAGTTTGCAGGACAGCATGGTTGCTAGGTTAGCCCGCTTGCACCTCCTTCCCTTTCTATGATGGGTTGAACAGTGTCCATGAGGTTCAGGGGGGATATTTTTTTTAAAACTAACCATGTAAAACATTTGACACAACACTAAACCCCCCTGTCTGGTGTTTTTTTCCTTTTGGTTTTTTTTGATGTTTTTTGATAAAATTGTTCTTAAGGCCTTAAAAAAACAGCGTATTTTTTAATAATAAAATTCCATACAGAGTATCTATTTATAATTAGGTGACTTCTAAAGGCAATTGATCAAAATGGATTTTATTTAGGGGGTGTCAAAAGTCAGGGGGCTGAATGCATATGCTGCCCCCAAATTTTAGTTTTTTAGAAATTAAAAAAATTTGAAAAAAAACACATATTTTTTTTCTATATATTTAAAAATACTTTCTTTTCTATCATGAAAAAAATTTAATAAAGTTTTCATTTCGTTTGCTGTAAGTTTAAAAATGAGGAACAGTTCCAGGGGTGTGAATACTTTTGCTATGCACTGTTTGGGTATAGAGGATGACTTTTTTAATAAAAAATACAGGTGGGTTTGCGTCAAGGTCTGAAGTGGCAAAACTTGCATTTTTTTATCCCATACCCTCCAAAATTTTTAATTTTGTATAGTATTTCCTAATTTAAAACCTCTTAAGGACATTCTTCCCATTTCAACAGATGTTAGTATAGATACAAATTGCAATGTGTATAAGAAATACTGTCTTACCGGCAATCTAGAATAGTTAGGCACAGGAAAAAGCCAAAAATAGGCTAAGAAAAATTTTCCAATTGTAAAAAGTACTGTCTCTTAATAAAATTTTGGGCCAAAACTTGGATCTGTGCACCAGAAATCTATAAACACTGTGAGCTGGGTAAGACTTTAATTTCCTTTGATTTGATGACAGTAAATGTGTTAGGACAGGGTGCATCAATAAAATCACAACCACTTTTTAAAAAATGGTGAGTAAAAATGTAAAAAGTCATATTTGTAAATGCTGAACAAGTGTGAGTAAAAATTTGTGCCACAATAGTGGCAGAAAGCCTTTTATAAATGTCCCCTTCTGTCTATTGGTTTTTGCTCTTATATTAAATTATTATGCTTTATTTATTTATTTTTTTACTGATGTACTCTACTCAGAAGGCGAGCGCTCATTAGTATACATTGGTTTAATAATAGTTACTTTCTTCCTGATCCTAAATCAGTGTGTCTTTTCTTCCTTCTGTATTTCCCTATAATTTTAGGCTAATAGGTATTTTGCAATTTTTTTAACAGTTTTTTTCTACCTGCCGACTAAGATTTGCAGAAGACATTGCAGAAGACAAATTAATGTAATTTTAGGTTGTAGCTAGTAACTGCTTTTCGATACCATAACAAACTTGTATTCATAACAAAGAGTCTCCATCTAATTGATGATTTTTTCTTTATATGGTGCCATTGGTGTCTCCTAAATGCAGCTGTAGTTCATGACAGAATAGCAGGATGCAGGTTTATTCGAGACATGCGGAGAGGATCATGGCTTGGTTTCCATGTTTGGTGGGGTTCACTGTGATTGTCCGCTAAAATACAAGTGATGGATTTTAGCATATGCCATTTTCTATAACTAGAAAAATTAAAAAA
>JAODAL010044822.1:0-32519 GCA_025379985.1 Phyllomedusa bahiana | reverse complement strand
CCCAAGCATGGTGCTTTAGGTCTGGGGGGTAGGAAAGGAAGAACAGGAAAGGCCCATCCCTGAAACTAAGAATTTGGATCAGGGGGGCCTGAATAGGGCTGGAGGGCCTGGACAGGGAAGCCGGTATGAAACAGGGAGGCCTGAACAGGAGGTACTGGGAGGGCCTGGACAGGAGTGACTGTTGGGGGGGGGTGAGGGCTAGACAAGGGGTACTAGGGACGGCCTGAACAGGACAGGGAGGTCTGGAAAGGACAGGGGGGCCTGGACAAGACAGTGGCGACTGGGGTCCTACAGACCAGTTAGATGCTCCTAATCAGATGCTCGTTACCTGCATTAAAGACAGCTGTCTTAAATAATCACCTTTATAAAAGTTTCCTGTCCATGGACTCAATTAAACAGTCAGACTCTAACCTCTACAACATGGGCAAGACCAAATAGCTTTCTAATGAAGTAAAACGCTGGGTGAGAAGGGGACAACTGTTGGTGCCATAGTAATAAAATGGAAGAAATACAAAATAACTTGTCAATCGACATCAACCTGGGGCACCATGCAAAATCTCACCTCGTGGTCATGAGGAAGGTGAAAGATTAGGCTAAAAACCACATGGGAGGAACGTGTTAATGATCTCAAGGCAGCTGGAACCATAGTCATTAAGAAAACCATTGGTAACACATTACACCGTAATGGTTTAAAATTCTGCAGTGCCCGCAAGGTCCCCCCGCTCAGGAAGGCACAGGTGCAGGTCCATCTAAAGTTTTCCAATGAACACCTGGATGATTCTGTGAGTGATTGGGAGATGGTGCTGTGGTCAGATGAGACAAAAATTGAGCTCTTTGGCATTAACTCAACTCACCGTGTTTGGAGAAAGAGAAATGCTGCTTATCACCCAAAGAACACTGTCCCCACTGTCAAGTATGGAGGTGGAAACATTATGTTTTGGGGGTGTTTCTCTGCTAATGGCACAGGACAACTTCACCACATCAATGGGAGAATGAATTGAGCCATGTACCATAAAATCCTGAGTGACAACCTCCTTTCCTCCACCAGGACATTAAAAATGGGTCATGGCTGGGTCTTCCAGCAAGACAATGACCCAAAACATATAGCCAAGGCAACAAAGGAGTGGCTCAAAAAGAAGTACATTAAGGTCATGGAATGACCTAGCCAGTCTCCAGACCTTAATCCCATAGAAAACTTACGAAGGGAATTGAAGCTCCGAGTTGCCAAGCGACAGCCTCAAAATCTTAATGATTTACTAATGATCTGCAAAGAGTGGACCAAAATTCCTCCTGCCTTGTGCTCAAACCTCTTCGTCAACTACAAAAAACGTCTGACTGCTGTGCTTGCCTGCAAGGGTTTTGCCACCAAGTATTAAGTCTTGTTTGCCAGAGGGATCAAATACTTATTTCACTGCAAAATGCAAATACATTTATATAATTTATACAATGTGATTTACTGTATTTTGTTTTGGATATTCTATCTCTCAATGTTAGAAATACCCTGCCCTTAAAATTATAGAATGTTCATGTCTTTGTCAGTGGGCAAACTTACACAATCAGCAAGGGGTCAAATACTTATTTCCTTCACTGTACATAGAGAACAGGCCCTTAGGCCTGTTCTGTGCTTAAGACTTACTTCTGCAGTGTGTCTGGAGCCAGGCCTTCCTCTGTCTGTGCGCAGGCTTTCTTTTGACAACAGCCGGGATGATGTCACAATTCAAATCAGTGAGGCCCCGCCCGCACACAGAGAGAGGAGGCTCTGCAGAAGTAAGTCTTAAGCAAAGAACTTGCCTGAGGGCCTGTTCTCTATGTAACTGTGAGCTGTGAC
The DNA here is from genome assembly GCA_025379985.1 of Phyllomedusa bahiana. Taxonomy (NCBI): domain Eukaryota; kingdom Metazoa; phylum Chordata; class Amphibia; order Anura; family Hylidae; genus Phyllomedusa; species Phyllomedusa bahiana. The sequence continues at coordinate 30,691 of JAODAL010044822.1, read as the reverse complement.
TCGGAGGCTGAGCCCTCCCTGAGCAGCCCCCTTGTCCTGTCCAGGCCCCCTCAGTCAACGCTGTCTTGTCCATGTCCCCCAGTTCTATCCAGGTCCCCCTGTCCTGTTCAGGCCATCCCTAGTCCTCCTTCTCCAGCCCCCCCCCCCCCCCGGTACCTCCTGAGCTGTGATTCGGAGGCTGAGCAGCACGGGCCCCTATTTTTATGTGAAGCAACTGGCGCTACGCAGGCCCTTAGCAAGGCCCTGATTTCCTTGTGAAACAAGGGAGCCCACTTGTACCTTGCAGTTTTTCTCTGGGCCCCATACGGCAGTACCCCAAGTATTGCCTTTACGATGGCTCTGGCTTTCAACCTCCAAGCTCTCTGCAGTGCTGCACCTCTCTGAGCTCTGCTTACCATCCTACTGATGCTATTTACCAATGATCTAAGGCTAACAGCCTTTATAATCTGAACCTTTTAATCCCATCATCAGGACTTGTTTCATGCTGCCCCAATACTCTTGAATTTTCAGAGGCTACAATACAATACCTATGCATTATCAGTATGCATAGACATGAAGTGAATTGGACTGCATGGAGTATGGGGGAATCCGGTTGAATGAAGAGATGAGGTTTTGAGGAATATTGGTGGTAAAAATTATACTGTCCATTTAAGACATGTGATAGGCTTGCCTAAAAGAATGTGTCTTTAGGACAAACCTCAAATGCCTTGAATGTAAAATAAAATAAAAATGTATACACTATTCTATAGTGATATTGATCCCATTGCAGCAGCGCCTCCATAAACTCAATTTTTCCTAAGCAAGATGTGTCAGACTACTGGGACCCATCCAGTTGTCAATTTATCCATATATTTCCAGGACGAATGACAGAAAAACTGAACAATGCAGCGTTCTAGTATGTTCCAGTATTGTTATGCCAGGCATTGTTCTCCCAATGACAGAAATGGTTTGATGCAATGTAGCTCTGAGAGCTAAACAGCAGCAATACAAATCTCTTCCAAGGTTGATTGTTCTAATCTACTCTGATACATTGTAACAAACCCATCTACTGTAAGAACTACTTGACTGAATACTAAAGGTACAAGGTCTAAGTGTTAAATTATGTCTACACTCAATAAAAGCTAGCAGATATTTTAAAAACAGAAAGGTAATGAAACACAAAATATATTTTACACTTTAATGATGCATGAAGGTACTGAATGTCATGTAGTCAGTAAGCAGGGGTGTAGGTATAGGGGGTGCAGAGGGGGCGATCGCTACCGGACCCTGTAGCCTTGGGAGGCCAAAAATCCCTTCTATTGCATTAGGAGATACCAATATTATAGATGGCACAAGACTGGTGGGGTCCCTTTTATGGATTTTGCACTGGGGCCCTGGAGCTTTAAGTTACACCTCTGACAATAAGGGAATATGGAGCCGACTCACATATGTGTCTAGTAACAGCTGTTAATTACTGCTGCTAGTAGCTGGGATTGGAGATGACCCCAATCCGGGCATCTTAAACCCTTAGATGCCACAGCAAAAGCATCATCTAATTGATTAGAAAAACACTCTGGTCCTCGAACACGCTACACCCCCTTGCAAAAAATTGCAGCTTGTTGATGAGTTGTCATGGGACCTAATAAAGGCCTACACACAGCCATAGGGAGGATGTAATAGGACAACCACTATTATACAGCTATAGGACAGACACTATTATATAGTTATATAACTTACTATTGTAAAAAAACTATGATTTTTTATGCATGAATTAAGCAACTCCTTTAACCCATGTCCCAGTGTTACTATGTTAATACAATTATTTCAACAACCGTTAAGCTTCATTAAAGTAGTAAGCTTACCTGTTTTTTTTTGTTTTGTAAAAAGAAATCCTAGACTTGTATTTATAAACAATATAGTAGAATTATATGATCATTTTATGCCCCATAAGCCGGTAAACGGCTGGGTGTAAACTGGATAGTACCAGTAGCAAGCAAGGATGATCTGTACATAATCTGTGTTATAACTTCTATGTTAAGTCCCCAGAGGTGCCCCGCTCTGTTAGAGCCCCACCTGGTACACTTATATATCCATTAAGCCTCGGGCTCTCACTCCATCTGGATCAAGTCCGACCATTGGAATTAATCAGTAGATGCTTAAGGTCAGTGAGATGGTACTAGAATCCCCCAGGGGTGTAAAAACCTCAGCAAATCTAGTTTTGGCAGGCAGTAATGTGTAATGCAGAGTAAGTAAAGCAAAGTTTCTATACAGAAACGAAAAAATACAGAAATGCCATTACAAATATTTTCTTTAACAAATATTACTGTCAGCAGTGATTTTAAAATTTTGTATGATGCTGTATTGCTGGCAAATTTAAAATCTGCATTATGTATATTCATTCCACCAAACATCCCGTAAAACAGTAGACCCTCTAGAGTAACAAAATCCATAGTTCCACTTCTTGCTGTCACACTCTGTTTTGGACGCTGTATCGCAAGGGGATACTAATATTTTTCCAGGTCATAAAATGAGGAAATATGTGAATTTCTAACATTTTTTAGTTGATGACGGCTAGCATATACACCCCACAACAGCGTTCTTTTTCCACCATTATCCTGGACGTAGACATATTTTTTCTTTAAGCTTCTGAAAGATGCAATACTTTGATGCTCCATACATTTGTTGAATGGAAATGTTTCTTGGTTGTCTACTATAAATCAAATTTAGTTGCTGCATATTCAACACTCAAATCCTTTTTATACCTGTGCTGTAGCTGAGAAGTGGAAAAAACACAGCAAAACTTACATCTTAAAACACTTCAATTAAATAACAGAATTTTTTTAACATAATTGTTTTTTTAACAATTAAAGTTTAGTCTACAAAAATGTGTTTAATACTAAAATAAATAAAAAATAATAGGGTTTTCTAATGAAAATAAAATATTTTCTAGTAATATCTTTCTCATGGATAGGCACTTTTGTAATATACTTTCATTACACTTCCTGAAGGTTTTCTCCAGTTCTAAAAAAGTTTAATGACAGGAAATGCATTAGTTCTGTGCGTCTTCACACACAGTAAACAGCTCTGTGTTGTGCCCATTTGGTTCTTCTTCTCAAGGATTTCAGCATGAGATATTGAAAATAGGGAGTGCAATGAGACCTAAGACTGAGACTGGCAGGGAGAAAGGTAAGCAATCCATAATAAAGTGTCTTGGGACTTAAAGTTTTAAAGGCAAAGGGAAACAGGAAATATTGATGCTGAGATGAGAAGCTACATATAGTATAAAAAAAGCACACATTTTCACAAAAAAACAGAGATGAATTAATACCATTTAAAATTTGTTTCAATTTTTTTGTTTGCTAGAAATCTGCTTTATTTTCCCTAGATGATGACATAATGTGCCCACATAAAGTCATAGAGTGTTCACAAATGTACTCACATACTGGATTTAAAAAATTGGTAGCTGATGTCCAGAAAGAAACAATAAGGGAAACATGTATAAACTTGGCACCGACTCCTCAATTATATCTGTTTTTAATAGTGTACAATCCGACAATATGTATGAAGCTTTTTAAATGTGTTATACTCTATGCCTTACATCTCAGTCATGGCACTTTGAAACTGGTATGGATTTTTAAGACAGTTTTGCACCAAACTCTAGTACATTTTGCTGTATTATACTACTCTTGCGTGGCAAACTCCCACATCTTTGGCACATTCAAAAGTGTCGGTGTTCATACATGTATAGAACAGGGGATACAACAGTTTGTTTGGCTCAAAGCATGTCAAAAAAATGTCACAGCCCTGTTAAAACATGTCGCCCTAAGTCTCTGAAGCCAAACAGTTCTCAGAAAGTGTGATCTTTTTTACTCATAGCCATAATGCTCAGTCAAATACAGAAAAATAGTAATAATAACTACCCCCTTTAATAAACAGGCATAAAAGAGTCTTAAATACCCGCTCAATTTTTCTGTTTTTGCCTTTCTGTGTTTCAGAAATCATATTTTTTTCAGTGACGGGGCATTGTTAGGAATTGTTTGAAGTGGATTTTTTGTGTTGTGAATATATAGAAAAATCTTTGATTTTGTATTATACTTTTCCCATTTTACACTCATAAACCTAGTAGAGTAATTCTTCAGGTCAATACAGTCACTGGGACTGTACTTTGTGACCTAATCAGATGGAAGAGTATCCTTTATTCATGCGCCTGTCTTGGACCACGCTGATAAAAGGGTTACATGGCTGGGATCGTAGCTTCGGCTGATTCCTGCCATGTTCAGAGAATGCTCTACGAAATGAGCTGTTAGAGTCAACTCCTTTCTTAAAGCAGTTTCGGCACAGTCAGCTAGCCACAACCCTCCACTAGCCACAACCCTCCACACAGACAACATTGAAGTTCAAGGACCCTGTTGCAGAATGGGGCCCAGACCTGCCCACCAGCTATCATAAGACAGTGGTCAAGATGGATGCTAAAAGTCAGAAACCATACAGGTAAATAAACAAATCTAGTAGTGCAGTTAAATGATGAGTTCCATTGTGAGAAAATCTGAGTGGAGTAGATGAGTCTTGAGGAGTAGATTTCACTAAACTAAACTGGTTACTAAGGATGTGTTGCCTGACAATCTTATCAATATAAGATTATCAATGTAAGGCAGAGTATGCATAATACTCAGTCTCTCTGACAGGAGTCACCTGTTCTGCATGGAGATGGATTGTCACTGTCCTGACAGCAGGAGAGAGTAGAAAAGCTTGTTGACTGCATTAATGCCATTCCTCATCTCCCACTTTTGATATTTTTAAAAATATATTAAGATGGAGAACCTGTTTGTGTGAAGGCTTTGCTTCACTGTATGCCTTGTGTATTATACACTGTCAAGGTAAGTCACATATTCAGAAATGGAAACAATATAGTTGACCATGGAGCCACTAGAACGCTCTACCTGGCTGAACTTCTGGCAATGGAAGGGTTCAATTTACTTTTCTGTATAACAGCAATGTCTTTAGGTCGTTGCCTTCTGCTCATAACACATTCACAGAGACTGACACTCAATGATTTTTGGGAACTGACAGCAGGTTCCCTTTCCCTTCCTATCTAGTGATCCATGCTTCTCTTGCTGTAACGAGAAGTTATTAAAAAGAAATCTGTGTTAAGTCTCACTGGAAAGACTCTTGGGTTTTGCTCAGTAATTGAAGCTTTCGCCTCAATTTTTTCTGTTTCATCCTCTGTTATATTTCCCCAGTGATAGCAGATGAGGATCTCCAGCTTTTCACCCTATGGCAGGTACCAGAGCTTCTTGTACTACATAAGGTGGTCAGTATAGAGAGATGGCTGGGGAGCAGTGTTCTCTATAATCACCAATTGTTCTCGTTAATTGTTTATAAAGTGCTTTACGTTTCATGGGAGGTTTCATTGATTAAATGGATATACAACACCAAATCTTTACTAAAGGTTTTGGGCATCATAGGAATGTTATAACACACTCTGTAAATTTTTTCTAAGGCTACTGCACAGAAATGCTTGGTGTTCAAGGGAAAGAAACAGAATCATTTCTTGTAGTAAACCTCTAATGTGCTTTTACATGAAATGGAATGAAATTACTGAGCTGTTCTAGGGGCTTCCATCGATTGCAGCCACAGATGCAGTATTCTTTTCTGAGGATAAAATCATGTTTCATATTTACTATTATGTTTATCTTCTTTTGTATCCTAATTGATTTCGTTTTATTCATTTTGTCTTCTTAATTCCATTTATTCCTCACAATATAAACAGGTAGTTGAAATTGTCAAAAAATATCTTCATATCCCCGTTTTACACATCCCAGCCTGGCAAATATCATAGACAAAGGAGTTAGATTTATCTCCAGAAGAGCCCCTAATATAGGTTCCATTGTTTCCCCTAGTCTGTTTTTGAGTACAGAAAACCGCTTACACAAAACTTGGCTAACAACTCCAGGGTCTTTCCGCTGCGGACATGGTGTGTGCCTCACTTGCAACTACATGGAAGTCAGAAACACATTCACTTCGTTTGTCACAAGCAAGTGTTACAAAATTCAACAATATATCAATTGTAATACCAAGAATGTGATATATTTAATTTCATGTGTTTCTTGTTGTTTACAGTATGTTGGATGCACATCTACCAAAATTCAAAACAAGAAATTAGACGCATATTTCTGACTCCCAAAAAGGGGGAGTGGCATACATCTATGTCCGCAGTGTCCAAAACTTCATTTTAAAAACACAATGGCGATCTACAATCGTTCCGTTCATTTGGGTTGAAAGGGGTTTCTTCAAATGCTAAAAGGGGGGTAACATACGTGAGAAACTACTCAATTGTGAAGCCAAATGGATATTCCATTACGTACTCGACAACCGCAAGGGCAAAAAATAAAATATGATATCCTATACCATTACTAATAAAAACCTCTTTTTCTATGTGCCACCCATTAGGGTTTCCCGTGATTTCGCTTATACCCATTAGTATATACACTATTTGTTTTTAAAAAAGATTTTCCCTCTAGACATGTGTTTTTATCGTATGTTTTTTTATGTTTGATTCTTATTTAGACTTTAAGGGTTTTAAAATCTATTTTCAAAATTAAACAACCGCCCCGTCCCTATTTAAACCAGCGAACGGACGTTGCCAGTCAGACCTGGAATAAGGTGCACGTCACCGAAACGCGTCGGTCTCTGTCAGAGGGACATCCGACTGCACGCTGTGGAGTACGGTCAGTGGGTTTTTTTTGCACTGTAAAGACTTTGAAACCAAAATAATTTATTTTATACTTATTATAATGAAGAATATATACTACGTTTTAACCTACACTGGCTTGCCATCCTATATTTGAGACAGGACGCTGTATTTTCACTCGCTTTAATTCCATTTATCTGTCCTGTTATAATTCCATCTACTGCTGGAAAAACACACAGTACAATGTTCATATAATTTTGGTTCAAAAACCCAAGAGATGTCATTAAGGAAAAGCAGGCAGACTAAGTAAGCAAATAGGAGAAGTTGTAAATGTTAAAGGAGTTTACTTTTTTTTAATGTGAACAAACTTAAAGTGCTGTTCACATGTCATTGATTAGCTTTAAACATGCAGTCAAAAGTAAACAAAGTCTATCACCAAATACATTGCTTTTCTAATTTTGCTTAATTTCAGAGTGGAAACTGTTCTTACATTGACAAGCAAAAGGGTAAAATGTTTTAAACTTCTGACTTTCAGGCTCCATAACTCATTATCCACTACAGCTTTGAACTCAAGACTATCATCATTTTATAGACAATTATCCTGGATATCTCATACATAAATTTGACTTGCAACTACAGATGTAGCAGAGCACAACTTGACCTTGTATATCAAGGTTTTCGTGTTATCTGCTCTGATCTGTAAACAAAAGCTATTAAAAAGCATTGAAAAAGTTGAGATAACATTCTGTGCCATGATATGACAGTGCAATATCTGTTCTGTTTAGTACTGCTACATCTGTATTTATTATATTCTTAGTTATGTAGATTCTTGTCATGTAACTGCATTGTCACTGTTTTACTCCTGGTAAATTCAATCAAATTTAGTTGCTGCATATTCACCACTCAAATCATTTTTATATTTGTGTTGTAGCTGAGAAGTGGAAAAAAGCACAGCAAAACTTACATCTTAAAAAACTTCAATTAAATAACAGAATTTTTTAACATAATTGTTTTTTTAACAATCTTTTTTGTTCTTGTATACTACAACTTACAACCTGTTTTAACATTCCCTAACAGCTCAATGTGATATTAGGCTGATTCCCAAGCGAAAGGTCACTGGTTCAAATTGAGAAGCAGCAATGAAGAATATTTCCGAAGAAAAGAGAAACAGTATCATCCAATTCAACGACAGTGGTCTCTTGGTCGAAAAAATTGCCAGACTGGATTATGTGAGACTATGACAGTTGGAAGAACATGTAATAAAGTCTGTCCATCTATTCAAAAGCCAAGAGGTGGACGTCCAGGCAAAATATCAGAGTCAACAAGTCGGCTGATCAAAAGGTCGATTAGTTCTGATGCAACATACACGGAAGTGGAGGTGGATCATATGCATCATAATAATGAAATCACAGACATCAATTCAAGCACCGTGCATTTCACAGGTCTGGAATGGTGGACCAAAAAAAAGGGGAAGAAGCTCGACTTCAATATCATCATAATAAACGGTGTCTCAAGTTTGTGAAAACTATATGAGCTTAGCTATATATGAGCATTCTACAAGATAAGTTACTTACACTCAAGTACTATGTGTATGAAAATGATGACAATGTTCCAGCAGCACAATGACCTAAAGCAAATGTTAAGATTGGTGAAGGAATAGATCAATGACATTGAAGTAGAGTTGCTGGATTGGCCCCACAGTCTTCAGACCTCAATACAAATCAAACACTTGTGGGTAGAGTTGAAGAAAAAGCTGTATTCATACCTAAGTGAGTCGACCAGTAAGCACCAACATTCGGAATGTGTAGAAGAGACCTGAGACCAACTTTCAGTCTAGACATGCTTGACTCTGACCAAGAGCCCAGAAGGATTCAGGCAAAGGTGGATTTAAGTAATACTAACAAAAGAATAACAATTTTAATTTAGATTTTTAGGAGCAAAACAGTAGCAATGCAGTTACATGACAAGAATCTGCAGAACTAAGCATATGCTGAAAAGTTGCATGTCAAATTTATGTATGAGATAGCCTGAAAGTCAAATATTCAAACATTGTTACCCTTTTGCTTGTCAATGTATCTCTTATTTGTTTATACAAGATTTCCTAGGTTATCGATCACTTCTCTCTGCTCTAGCAGTGGCCGTACTGGTGACATTATGCCCTGCTTTGTCTTGACAGCAGGACGTAGCTTCTCAGTTTCTGCTTTTATATTTTTAATGAGAAAAACTTTAACACTTAGACTTACTGACCTGGTAGCAGCCTTGCATCACCCGATCAGGTCTGCAGAGAATATTTATATACAATCAAATCAATTATAGCAGAGTCACTTATTAACTAACATATCTTGGCAGCATTTTTTTCCCTCTCACTACAAGAGTTCCTCGTATGAGAAATTCAGCTCTGCTAGCCCACATTTTTAGCCAGATATCCTGCTTGGACAGTGTCATTGTTTCTCATAACCCCTCTATCGGTAATGTCCCTCTAACACTCTCAGCCAAGAATAGGAGCTAGCAGAGCTGATGTCAGTCACTGTTGTAGACCTGCCCACAGCCTGCACAGGGAGTGGGAGCCTGAAGAGGATGTGAACAGTAAAAAAAAGTCAGATGGGAAAGCTTCTTTGATTTACTAATGTACTGTCTATTGCTGAAAATCCTTTGGAATTCATTATCACATGCAGTCACATGTTTATCTACCATTTGTGAAAAATCCCATACTCTGATCATGTGCTAAGGGCAGGGGCGTAACTTTGGTTCAAAAAGTGGGGGGGGACCAATTTTCCCTTATCTTCCTATCCCTCCCTCCTTCACGGGCCTTCCCTTTTACTTCCCCTCCCTTCCTCTCTCTCCTCCTCTCCTCCAGTAACCCCCCTTCTAACCAGATAGGAGGTCTGAGTGATCTGTGAGCTCCCCCAGTAGGTACAGGCGGAGTCCTTAAGGCAAACACTTTTTGTGCAATCCGTAACATTATGCGTGGCTCTCTAATTACTGAGGTTTAGAGCCGGACTAGGACTAAAAAGCAGCCCTGGCAATGAAACCGAACCACCCCACCTACAATATTACCCCTCTACATGGAAATAAAAAATGTTGTGCAATGCAGAAAATTTCGCTTTACCCATCCCTTCCCCCATCACTACTCCATTAAATTTGTAATACACACAACAGAATGAGGAAAATAAAAGAACCCAATTTTGCTGTACCCCTAGGAATCACTTATGTCACATACTGTACCCCAAAATCTATTTTATTACATACCATACACAAGAAATTACATCACTCACTGCACTCCAGATATTAATTATATTACAAATGGGAGACACATAAATTACATTACTAACTGCAGCTTAGAAATGAATTACATTTCACACAGTACCCCATAGATTACATTACTTATTGTAATCAAGAGATTATATAACACCATACCCCAGAGATTACATTACATATTGTACCCCAGAGATTACATTACACACCAAACCCCAGAGATTACTACATTACTCACTGTAATCCAGAGTTTACTACATTACCCCCTGTACTCCAGAGATTACATTACACACTGTACGCCCAAGATTACATTACACACCGTACCCCAGAGATTACATTACACACCATACCTCAGAGATCATTAGATTAGACACCGTACCGCAGAGATTACATTACACACTGTGGAACAGAGATTATATTACACCATACCCCAGAGATTACTACATTACACACTGTACCCCAGAGACTACATTAGACAAGGTACCCCGGCAATTGTGTGTGTGTATATATACATATAATGAACACAGACACACTACACACTTAGGGTGAGTTCACATGATGGTTTTTCGGTACTGAAAGTGTTGTTTGCTTGTTGGAAATTCGACGATTGCAAACGCAGAATTCAGATGAGCAAACGACCCAGACTGCTCGAGACAGATTTCTGCCTCCTATCCATTAGTGCTGTGAGTGCGGAAAATGCCTCAAGAATCCTGTGTAGGCGCTGACAGGACACGCCGAAAAAGCTCAAGTAAAATTAGAGTCATCTAAAAAACAACATTGAATTTACATAGTGTATAATATAAATCAGCTTCATGTTGGATTGTATTGGTTCTGAGGCAGATCCAGAACTGAATCCATTCCAGAATCAGCATTTATCTTTTCTGCATGAATGCACCCTTAAGGTATGTTCACACGGCATATAGCAGGGCATACTGTGTGCTGTGCTATATGCTGGGTATTTTAGAAGTACGCGCTGGCCAGTCTGAACTTCTAAAATGCTTCGGGGCTGGCCCCATACACTTTCATTTTCCCCAGTGCGTAAGTGCAGGGAAGACGTGTCATGGATAGACACATGGCTGTACTTACAGTATATACACATCTCACATATAGGTACATAGGGGTAGGGTAGGGTACTCACATGCACACACAACACCTAGCACCCTTGTCCACTCCATGTCTCCTGTGGTCTGGTGCAGTTGGCATTCATTAGGAGCTTCCCTTCTTCTCTGAGGGCTGAGCATAGGGGAAGTGGTATACAATGGGAGGGAAAGATACAGCCCCAGATACAGAGTCTGCTGGACTGTGAGCAGCGTTCTGATTGGTGAAGTAGCCCCTGCTGACTCCTGCTCTACCAATCAGCGCTGCTCTCACTCTGCACTGACACTTGGGGCTGCTGCCTACTCTGTCTCCCCAAGATGCACAGAAATACAGGAGGCAAAGTGTTAACTTCTTCCTCCCTTCCTCCACACTTACAGTATTCTCAGGCTTTCATATGTATTATTTTTTATTGAAGTAGCTAAAAAGTGGGGGGGACCGTCCCCCACCCAGAAAAAAGTGGGGGGACAAGTACCCTCCGTACCCCCCTAAAGTTACACCTATGGCTAAGGGTGTCTTTCCTTTCCTCTTCCTTGCAGTACAGGACATAACACTACCAGGACTTTTCTATCTGTGCTATTTTCACTCTTCCCTTTCTCTAGAGGAGATATGTTTTACATGCTAGACATCAAATCCTGCAAGATATTGAAGAAGCAGAACAGCTAGCAATGTAGCAGTATAAGTGAGTGCTGTAACAAAACAAAAATATACTGGCTCACCAGTATAGAGTGAGGACGGACGTTATGAGTCAACCGGAGACAGATAGCAAGGATAAGCAGTCCAGACTCCCCGGTGGGCCAGTCCGAGCCTGTCTGTAAGCACTGGGAAGTGGAGGAAACCTCCAATCCCAAAGAGCTTAACCCCTTGATTGCCATGGTTCGTTAGTGTGGCATAATCAAAGAACATTCCTTTGCTTCATCAGGTGGGCCCCGGAGGTAATGCTGCCACTACCTGGAGCCTGGCCGTCGCTTCCTGCCTCGAAAGCCTGGGCCCTGTGTCCTAAGCGTTCAGAGACAGAGCCTGGGAGTTGAGAACTAATGACGCTTGTCGCATCCAGAAGCCGGAGAAAAGAGAATTGTTTTTTAAAAAAAAATTATTATGATAAATATGGCCCTAACTGCCGTTAGACTATCTAAAGGGGACCCTAACTGCCTGCGGACTCTCTACAGGGGCTCTAACTGCCTTCAGACTTTCTAAAGGGGTCCTAACTGCCTGTATACTCTCTAAAGGGCGCCCTAACTTCCTGCATACTCTCTAAAGGGGGCCCTAACTACCGGCATACTAGCTAAAGGGGGCCCTAACTAGCGGCATACTATCTAAAGGGGTACTAACTACCTGCATACTATCTAATGGGAGCCCTAACTACCTGCATACTATCTAAAGGGGGCCATAACTACCTGAATACTATCTAAAGGGGGCCATAACTACCTGCAGCCTACGTTACTGGGGCTCTAACTACCTACAGCTTACCTAACTGTGGGCCACCACCTACCTACAGCCTACTAATAGCCCACACTACCTACAGCCTAACTGGGACTCAACACCTACCTACAGCCTACCTAATTGGGGCCTACCAACCTAACTGGAGCCTATCAACTTACCTAACTGTGGCCTACTTATCTACCTAGGGCCTATTTACCTACCCACCCGTGGCCTATTTATCTACCTTAGTTGGGCCTACCAACCTACCTAGGGCCGGCCTACCAACTTATCCAGCGGGGGATCACCTACCTACATAGGACCTATCTAGCTACCTGGGGCCTTGCCCATTTGCCTACCTACCTAGGGTCTTGACTACCTACCTAGTAAAATGATTCCAAGGGGAGCAGCCCATAGCTGTAGCATAATCTCCAGGGGATTAATCCTCTCCCCACCCTCCAACCCATTAGGAGACTGTGCCTCTAAGCTTTGGCTTGTACCCGCTCTTCCACCCCTAGGAAGTTTGTACAGAGGTGGGAATAGGTAAAGAGGTGCTGAAAAGCGTTCAGGGTCCAAAAGTGTTCAGAGTCCCCCCCTCCTTCGCCTAGTTCTTTGGGGTTTCAATCTGTCCATTGTTGACTGGAAATGCCAGACTTCATCTATCTCACGATTCACAGTAGTGGATCCACAAGCGATTATGTTAGCCGAACCAGGGAGCAGAATCTAAGTACGTCCCGGTTTATACCAGAGCCCGCCGCAAAGCGGGATGGACTTGCTTCAGCGGGAGTCTACCAGGTCGCTACCCCTGACGTGACTTGCTTGCAGTTTAGTGTGGTACAGAATCGTAGTCGAGGACAGGCAATAAGGTCAGGACAGGCGGCAATGGTTCGTGGTCGAGGGATGGAGGCAGAAAGTACGGTACATGGTAATCAGAACAGGGATACAGAAAAAGCCTTTCTCAATAGGCAATGGCACTAAAGATCCGGCGGGGGTCGTTCGCCGAGAAGAAACTACCTTATTTAGGGTCAGCGGGACCGGCAATAACCAATTGCTGGTGCGCGGGCAACTTTAAATTTGAGACTCCGTGGTCAGGTAAGTTAGGGTATGTGCTGGGTGAGCGAGTGCGCCCTCGGGCCGATACTACGGGCCGCGGCGAACACGTCGTCCTGAAGCCGCGGGCTATGAAGAATGCTCGAGCGCACTCGCGGACCGGTCCGGAGGGTGCGGGTCAGCTCGTGACAATCTACATTATTGTCTACATTCTAAATGAATTGACTTGTGGTAAAATATACTATAAATGTTATTTGTATGATTTTTTTTATTTGAAACCTCGCAAAATGTCTGGTACTGATAGAATAGCACCTGTAAAGATATTTTTAGGAAGGTTGTTACCAGAATTTCATACAGTTAAGATGCCTTAATACAAGTAGAAAATCAATTTCATACAGTATGAATTGATTCATTCTTTGGAGCAATAAATATTCATGCTTTAGAGACAGATTCTCCAATGTCACTTCATTAATAAAAAACCTAATACAAAGAACGCTGTTGTCAACTCTTTGCGAGGACAACAAACCTCAAGAATATCTAGTATAACATGATTGCGTGTGGGCAGTGTCTTTATGATTTACAGATCCATGACCCATTTTCTTACAGGACATTAATTTGTTAATCATGGAAAATATTGCCAGGTTCCGTAGGTGAGCACAGCCAATGATCGGTCTCTTTGCAACCTCCTCACATCTATTTACTGCAAGTAGTGATGAGTAATATAATGGTTTGGAATGCAAAGTGTTTTGTGTCTTTGGGATAGGTTCAACCTTTAAAGTGAATGAAGTCTGCAAATGGGTAGTTTGGCTGTAAATGAGTGTTCTAGATATGAAAGAAGAGGTGGGCTTCGGTTTTAATTTGTGAGCGTAAAACGGAATGATGGTGTAATGAAAATATATGGTCCTGTACACAGTAAGTGAGGATGATCTCAGAGGACAAAGATCCTATAGACGTTGCAGCATTTTGGTTCTTATAGATGCTATAAAAGTGCCTGTCCCTCTGAGGACTAAGGTGACCCAGGGATATACTTAACAAGCTTCATTTTGTTTTCAGTAGATAAACATTACTGTTCGGCTGAGTATTTCTCGGAGATATTCTCAGTTATTTCAAGAATCATAAATGTTTATTCTTCAGAATATAAAACCACCTTCCTGTAGGAATATTGATTATTTTTTTAACTTTTTTCTGAACAGCGACAGAATGTAAAACAATTAAAATGTTAATGCTATTACAAAACTCGTCCATATGCCAAGGAATCTCTTAAGACTATTGAACCAGATTTCATGACTGATTATGCTGTCGCTTATAAGGGGAATTTTTCAAGCAAATGATAATGCTTACAACATGAGTTATAATTCTTTCTCTTCTCTTACAGCATAGTATTTTGATTTGTAGATGAGTAGTGTGGGATTAAGACCTGCTTTCCCCACTGTGTAATTGGTCAAAGGATGTTTTAGGCAGCATATCTGGAGGAAAATAAACGTTTATATATCTATATATATATTAGTATTTAATTTTTATTTATTTATATATATATATATATATATATAGTTTTATTGTTCTGGGTGTCCCGCGGCCACCGTGTTTGGGCCACGGGACACATAACCCCCGCTGCGGCTCCGGCGCGGCAATGCTGCAGCTCGTGCTCCGCAAGGCTGCAAGGCCTCACTGTCGGCTCGTACCACGCCTCTGCGCTTCAGTTCCGGTTCGGGTGCACGCACCTGTGACTGGCTGGGCAGCGCGTTTACCCACTAGGGGGCGCGCGTGGTTAAACTTTGCGGCCACATTTATAGGGTCAGCAACGACGAGGATGGGGCTCCATCGGGCACTGTTCCTATTAAAGCCAGCCCCTTCCTGTAACCTGCCGATATCTATTGTGCATGTGGCCTGGAGTGGAAGTGTTCTTATTGTCGGTTGCCGGTATGCGTGGACCGTATCTTTCTGCCTCGTCCTCGACCACGTACCCCGTTGCCGACTGTCTCTGACCTTCTGACTGTCCCAACTATGAGCTGCTTGCACGTGTTCGGTACCAAGTGAACCAAGGCCGCCACATGCAAGTCTCGTCTGGGGTTGCGTCTGAGTGCAATCCGCCGCATGTCCATACCGCTTTGCGGAGGGATCTGGTGAAAATCGGACCTTCTTGATTCTGTCCCTGGCGTGGGCTATTTACATCGCTTGTGGTGGTCCAGAGGATCCATTAACATGACCGGAGTATATTGATAATTATAGTATATATATATATATATATATATATATATAGTATTTGCTCCAATCCACAGCTTTGATGTAGCAAATGGAGTAAATAGAACAGGTCCTGATTCCAAAATCACCGTATTTTTCGGATTACAAGATTTACCTCCCCCCAACATTTGGGAGAAAAATGATGGTGCGTCTTATAGTCTGAATGCGCTCTCTCGGTTCGGAAGGAGGGTGAGGAAGTGCGAGCTGTGGGAACGCTGCCTGTTGAGTGATTGAGGGGTTAATCCCGGTGGCCGATTTCCCGCGAATGGGCGCTCAGCGTTGAATGGCCCAACGGATGGAGGGAGAATCCTTGGTAGCCCGAGAGCTGAGGACTCGTAACTCGGGCTAAATGTAGTTCTCTGACACTGACTGGCGCTACCGCAGAGGATGCCGCATCCTCAGTCCAGTGGTCAGAAGATGTGTGCGGCGGGAGCACAGGTGTTGCTAAATTCCTGGAGGAGAGGAGAATCCACTCGCCCTTCCTTTCTACTAACGCGCGTACAGCCTGTACAGCTGTATCGGCTATCCAGCTTTTACAACCACAGGATGACAGCGGAGAGAGGTAGAGTAATAAATCAATCCATCTGTCTCATCTGACTTCTGAGCAGCATGTTGCAGACTGGAGACATGTAAAAGTGCAGGAGGGTGGGGGGGGGGGGGTCGCTGGAGAGGGGATCGTGTGAGCAAGTGCTTAAAGTGGTGAAATGTGAAAATGAGCAGGTGGGGGGGTGGTGGTGGTGCTGAAAGTGATGGCTCTTTTCTCATCCTTCCTCTATAAGTTTTTAGTAGAAAAGATTAATCTAACACTCGATTGGCTGAAAGTTCTATAACCTACCAGTGTTAGGCTTTGGTTAGTTAGCACTGCGCTCCCAGGCTGAGAATTCCCAGAGATCTTGGAGACATGAGAGTGCACAAGCGCAAATAGTAGATGTCAAATACAAGGCGGAAATAAAATTTACTAAATTTTATGGACTTTTGTTTTTAAAAGGATGGGGTCGGGGTTGGGGAAAGAGGGCTACTGGGTGTCGTGGTTTGGGTGTCTTAGGCTTGCTCAACTCACCGATATTGCAGCGTGTACTTACGCGATGGGTATGTTTTTTAGAAGTAGGTGCTAGTCAGAGCGTATCTGCTAATTGCAATTTCACGTTCATTATGCAGCGGTCGTGCATGGCGCACGGAAGTAGTGACATGTCACTTCTTCCCCGGGACATTACAATACAATCGTAGACATGCAAGGTAGGGAACGCAGTGGTAAGTCATAGCTCTCCTTGAGAGCTTTTATTTACCATAAATTACTGGGCGCATTGCGGGCGTATTGAGTGCCAAATACTCAGCATAAATGAACACTGTAATATATGCCATGTGAACTTACCCTTAAAAGGGGTTGTTCATTAATAGGAAATCCTTTGCTGGCCATTAGCAGCTCGCTGTGATCTGACCTGTATGTCGAGTTTAGTGAAGTGTAGTGCGCTCTGCTAAAATCTGTAACTAGCTATAGTACTCAATTGAGGTAGTATAGCCGCTAGCGGCTTTCCTTCTTTGTCTGTGTTAGGAAATCTTCCTTTGTTTTCTATCCTCCATCTTGTATCTTGCCTTCCATTTCTGTGGTTTTCAACTTAGTAAAGGCATTTTGCCTACAATATTAGAAGGTAAAGTTGTGAGATATCTCGATATTTTTACTTGGAATGTGCAGACATTACGAATTCTATGTTTCTATTACGGGGGCCCGCAGAGAAACAAAGAAAGACATGTCCAGTGTTTCATATCTCATGTGAGCCCCTTATGTAAGACATAAATGTCTATTAAATATCTCACTTGGGCGCCTTCAAGACAATGTCTAGGTTTTGATAAGAATAATAGTATAGTTTGTTATCTTGTTAATAGTTTTAAGATAAGACTAAGTGGTATTACTTCACAAAATTTATGTTCTTCTATACATTGTATGACACTATTGAAAACTACTGAATTTATGAGTCTTTTGGCATGTAGCCAGATAAAAAAGGTTCTATTAAACTCAATGCATTGGAAATATAACTTTGCAGGATTCTTTCAGACTTTCCAACTGCGTAGTATGTGTGTTTGTTTTGTTCCATTCGCGTGAAATATATCACAATTTGGGGTCATACAAAAATTCAATTAGGAAAACAATTGATTTTTCCTATTTCAAACTGGCGCCCATAGTGGGATCAGCCGGGAAGGAGATGACTTGCTGACCACCCGGACCAGAGATGGACTTAGGGAGCATCGTGGAACCATAATGATATACACAAAGGTCAGCGCGGGACAGGTGAGAACCTTTATATTACCAACACTGATCTTGTGATTCTACAGGCTTTTGTTTTCCGTACGTGTGATAATGTAAGCTTTGTCTCCTTTTTGGATACCTTGAGCTTTTTGGTCTAAGAACCTGATAAGAATGTTATGCTGTTTGTGTGTGCTGTTGCTCTGTTGATTAAATGGGTTATTTGGGCTGTTTTAGTTAGTTTTACCGTTGGTGTTTCCCTGTATATTGTGTTTCTCATTTCGGATTTGTGGAAATGGACTTGTTCATATTAACCAGGGAAGTGGGAAATGGTACCCCTATACCGATCTTTAATAAAGTATCTTTCTTGATAAGACACAGGGTTTTAGAGCTTTGAGGTTGTCTTAAGGAATAGAGAGAAAAACAAGTATAAGACAGAAGGTATAAGGGGAGGAGGGTAAGCATACGGATGATTAACAGCGTACTGCAGGATTTCTGAATATGGGAAAACTCACAAGGAGTTAAACAGAGGAATTTGGGTTATAGCCCCAGTGAGATTAGTAAATGTTAGGGCAGGACAGAGAGCTGTGGCAAAACTGGTTGTTGTAAATTGTTACAAACTAGCAAAGATGTGGTATTACTGGATTGCTGGATAGTAATCATTCGTGAAGACTTTGCTCCCAATAAACTGGGGGCTGGGTTTAATGTCACAAGCTTAGGTGACTTTGTGGTTAGTTGGGTGAGGGTAAGTAAAAGAGATTGTTAGGAGAGGGTATACAGAACTATAAGGAACATAAAGGGGTTAGGTATTTGCTCTCCCTGAAAAAAAATCCATCTCCATATGCGGGGATATAGATTTACCGTCCACGCTCCATGTAGACCCGTGAGTTGACTTGTTCAAGATGTGGCCAGCAAAATCCTGAATTGGCGAGAGGTTTGCTTTTAATTGTGGAGCTGAGTCTTGTCCAGATCCACAACCAGGGTTATTTCTGTAATGTACCAAATCCTGTGTTTATTCCTGGGGTAGCTGCTCTAAGCACACAAGTGAGGAAGCGGTACAAGTGAGAGTGCTGCACAAAGCAGATATTAGTACAGAGATTAGGTCGAGGACAGATATCGCTCCGGTACTCAGACAGGTCTGGTGTAACAATACCAGACTTACTTGCGATTACTTAAACCCTGGTCCCCCGCTGAGCAAACAAGTCTTTTTCACAATTGCCAGACCCTGATCAACCGAACCAAGGGCTTTTTACCGGCCATATGGTGCAGATTCAGATCATTTATAAAGCAGCCTGTCGTTGATATCGGCCTCCCCTTATAGACTAAATGCTGGGAGAAGCTACTGGGTAAAGTGATATTGGATGCTGTGAAGAATTGTGAAATGAACGGACCACTGCAGCAGAGCAGAAAACTGTGCAGAGTGGTAGGGATCTTTGAACAGGGACTCAGAGATTGGGCTAGGAGAACTGAAGGAGACCATCCATAGCCTCTCTCTTGACTGACAAGGAAAAGGGTGTGTCTGTTGTACTGTTTTACTGCTAGGGGGGGATGCTGCAAGATGGGACTGATTGCGGATATAATGACATGGGGATGATAGTGGATGATACTTTATGGTTACAGCTTTTGTTGAGTGGGACTTTAACAGCCCTGCAGTCTAGACTGAAGCCTGCATGCGCAGAGTGGCTGCATAAGTGATTCCCTGCAACTGTTACAAGCGGCAAAGGACTTGAGTTAGATCTCAGGTTCTGAAAGGAAAAGAAAGTGTGCTTGCCTCATAGCAAAGACTACTGGTCTGGGAAATATATAACAGAAGGAGGGGGAAAACCAAAACACAATTTCAAATGTAATGTTTTGCATAAAAAAAAAAACAATAAAAAAAAGAAAAAACAACAAAAAAAAAAAAAAAAAAAAAATATAAAAAGAGAAAAAAAAAAAAATAAAAAAATAAAAAAAAAAAGAAAAAAAATAAATAAAAAAAAAAAAAAAAAAAAATAATATAAATATAACAAAATAAAAAAATAAAAAAAAATAAGAAATAATAAAAATAATAAAAAATAATAAAAAATCAATTAAAAAACACATGGGCAATTTTAAGAGATTTAATTGATGATCTTTTCTGGTGAAAACCCCCTGATCAGACCAATGACAAGGTGCCGAATCCATCAAATGATGGAGCTGGCAACACTGTTACCAGTCCTCCTGTAAAAGCGTCAGAAGAAGGTGTGGCAATATTCATGAATGGGGAGGTGATGGGAAAAGTATTCCTTTCCTTGTGGATACCAGGGGTATGCCATATCTGTCATTCAGGGATGCCACATTACCGTCTGATTTTGTGAAACTGAGGAAATCAAAATCAGGTGTAGGGTCTAGGGGGAAAAAAGAATAAATTTACATGGAAAAAGCACCGCTTAATATAAAATTCAAAGGTCATATAATGTCGTCTCTAAATTGCTGGTACATGTGATAAATATTCCACTTTCTCTTGTTGGTAATGTTTGTGTTACGAATCTGCTTGGTGCCAGTATTAAATTGTGAATCTAGCGGTGAAGTAAAGGTAGAAACATCAGTATATCTACCACTGATATATTTATGCACTGCTGGCTGCTTTGTTGTCTGACCACTTTCTGTTTTTGTGTTAACAGAGGAGACAATCTCTCCTGCTTTCAAAGGTACATGATAGTTGTGGGCAGCGGTCATAAAACGATATGGGTAGGCTGCAAGTAGCTTCCCCGAATGGTTACATTTTAAAACCCCAGGTTTGTACTCCTCCTAGGATCAGAAAAGTACCTGCTTCCAGTATTTCCTACACAGAGGTTGCTATTGGTCAGCATTTTGATGAGTGATTGTACTCAAAAGCCATAAGGGAAACAACCATCCCCAGCTATTCTACTCCTTTGTTTCCAATCAAGATGAAAACACAAAAGGCACCCCTGATGAATATCGTTTGGTTCATTGATTTAAGGGAATATCATTAGGTCTCACTGTATTGGTCACACCACTGGTCGCCAATACAAACACAATTTTGGAGATGGTGCTCCTAAAGCGGTCATAACGTTTGTCTTATTGATTTGGGCTATGCCTTTTTCAGTGTTCCATGGCACACCGGACTGCACAATTATTGTGGTGCATTCACATTCAAAAATAGGCTGGTTTATTGGATTATCAGTTTTGCCCACCAAGGGGCGCAAAACTCACACTAGCAGGTACACACAAGCATGTGGCAAGTCAGTCCTAGCATATCAATGGGATCAACCACTAGGTGTCGTACTTCTGCAGTATGAACGATGATTTATTTGCTGTGTGCAGACACTTTGCCATCTGCCAAACAGCTACCTATCAGTCTGCTTACTTTTATAGCGGACCAGTGGCTGCAAGGCCTCGCGTGGGATGTGAGAATATTGATTTTTGCAAAAAGAAAGGTGTGATTCTTGGGTCACTGTACTGGAACAAGGTGCAATTCATTTGACTGAGGTAAGGAAAACTGCTATACAAAGCCTGGCCTGTTCCAAACCACACTAACAGAAACTGAGAAACTTTCCTTGGCCTGTCTCTTACTGTAGGCTTGGCTTAGGTTCTGCCTCCATTTTAATGGACGTAGTAGCCTGTCTTCTACTGTTCCTTTTCTCTTTCCCCACTGGTATTGTCACTTCACTCTTTGAAGCTTGCCATCCGCTCCTCCTCCAGCCTCTTGGCAACTACAAACTTACTCTTTGCCGCTATTTCTCTCTTCTGCACTGAGACTTTGGGTCATGCAACATAGTGTATCTCACACTAACAACCGGTGGGGAGGCCCAGACTTTTGGGATGATTAGCTCATCGTATGGGTCACGGTAGCCGAGGTGCAAACTATGGTTGTACTGGGCCGTGTCTGCGTGCAGGCACTATTGTAGAAAATCCTCTGAAATCACCTTGACATAGTCCCTTGACTGTCTTCACACCTCCTGACTTTCAAGGCATACTGACAAAGGTACAGCCATATACACCTCTAACTTGCCAGGACACATTAAGATGCAATGTGTCCTATTGATGCACCAAATCATCACATTCCAAAGGTGCTACTACATTGAATCCAGCTACTTAATGTCATTAGATTACATGGATTCAAAATGGGGGAGGGCAGGAAGAAAGTTAATTTGTAAAATCCTTAAAACTGACACTGAATTGCTTGTGACAATACATGATCATGATTGTATTTCTATATTGCAACAAAGAAAAGTTGGATTTGAAAATGGGGATGATAACACCTTTGGCTAAATACTGATTGTGGAGTTTTTTTTTTGTTTTGTTTGTTTGGTTAGAGGGCTCCCAGATTGCGCATAGGAGTTGATGGGACGGTTCCAGATGGAT
This sequence comes from Phyllomedusa bahiana, assembly GCA_025379985.1. NCBI lineage: Eukaryota > Metazoa > Chordata > Amphibia > Anura > Hylidae > Phyllomedusa > Phyllomedusa bahiana. Next base: position 8,372 of record JAODAL010044822.1, on the reverse strand, counting down.
ATTCGGTGTTCAAACACTACATGCCACAATTTTGGCCGAAGCGCTGCCAAATCTTGTCTTGCGCAAGAAGGGCGGAGCTTTCGAGCAAATCTCATGTCTGCGTGTAGAGGGGAGATAGGGGTTAAGACTGCTAATATGGACACAGTCTCTAGCATAGCCTTCGGCATCGAACACGACTAGGGTCCCATTTGGAGAGCTAAGTAGTTTCCTGACCTCTCTGGACAACCCATCAGAATGGTGCAGCAGTTAAGGAGCTTATGGACTCTCTACTATTGCCAGAAAAACCGTGTGGTCTATAATAAGGTAAAGGTTCATACAGGACACAACACTTTGACACAAAAGGATAATGCCTTCGCTGATAGTGTGGCAAAAAGAGCAGCACTGAAACCGTGGAAGAAAGAAGAAGAAGAAGAAGAAGACGTGAAACAGGTCCAAATGCTTGCAATCAAAGACTGGAGGTGAGTGTCTTAAAGACTTGGTTCACGTACAACGGCGACAGCAGAAGATTAAGAAGAAATGGGCAGGAGAAAGGGAGCTAAGAGATAGATTGGCTTATGGGGGAACTGCTTTCCAGAAACTGCCTGCCACGAGGCCCTGTTCCTCGATGATGGCGCTAGCGGTCCATTGGAAATACACAATCTATCAAATGGAGCCGATGATTGCTCTGATGCACATAACTTTGGATAGCTCACAGGATTCACATTGCTGCGAGGGACTGTACATGTGTTGTATGATTTTGTGCAATGAACAATCCAGGGGGGACCAGGACTGTATGAACACCCGAAAAACATATGCCTAAAGGAACTCTATCCTTTTAACAGTGCTTCAAATAGATTATATTCAACTTCCTCCCGTGGGCAGTATGAATTTGTGCTTGTATGTGTTTGATTTCTTTTCCGGATGGCCGGAAGCTTTTGCCTGTAAGAAAGCCACTGCACAGGTAACTGTAAAGGAAAACTTCTTTGTTTTTTTTTTGAGTGTGGTTGTGTGCTGGTGATGGAGTACCGGAGGTAATGAATAGAAAGAGGTACCTCATTTCATCAGGTGAAGTTTTGCAAAAACATAATGTAAGAACTAGGGATAAACTTTAGCAGACCACACGCCTTATTCAGCCCCAGAGCAGTGACAAAATAGAGAGACCTAAATGGAATCATTATAAAATTAAAGATTCAAAAAAGCCAGGAGTGAGACAGGGAAGCCTGGATAGAGTGTCTTACCTTGTTCTCGGTAAGGTACGTGCCAAAACATAGGGACAGGCTTGTATCCCTATGAGATACTATTTGGAAAGTGTCCCAAGATTAGGTTTCACTTCCCCCAGCAGACTTACAAATCCAGCTTGGCACATTAACCTCCTATGTGCAGTCGCTAAGTATAAAGGTTATAAGTGACCATGATCATGTGTATTCTTCCCATTCCTGTTCCGAATTCTCATAGAGGACACACACTCTTGAGCCAGGAGACTGGGTGTGATATAGAGACTCGTGAGAATGATGTGGAGCCCAAGGTTGGACGGGCCCGTCCAAGTGCTGTGACCAAAGCTCCTCGGGGAAAACTGAAGGAAGTCCGATATTGGATCGCATTGCTTCTCTGCTAGTAAATGTGTATAACCCAAAGTATGATGATCTCCATGATGATGCTGCTGCTGCTGATCTGACAGAGGCCGACTACATAACAACTTATAAAAATGGGGACTATAAGTTTCATAAATACTCCACATGAGTCTAAATGAAGGTCAAACGATTCAGATTGTTGGATATTCACACACAGGCCCGTGTCAGCTCCTCTCCATACACTATTATGGATGTTCCATTGGACTCAAGAGGGAAAATGTTTGATGTATGTGTCATAGAAGATACCTTGTCATATTTCTTGATAACACACACTCTTAACAAGGTAACACTAGTGTTCCATACCAATTGTAGGTTGGGTTTCCTTACCTGGTGGATGCCCAATGTTTAGTCTAATAACTGGAGGTACAATGATAATGGCCTTCAGACGGGGGTACCTTGGGTTCTCGGACACTCAAAAGAAGTCCGGCCCTTAGGAGATGTCATAGTGAAAGGTATCCAAATTAGCTTTGGAGAATACTCAGAAGATAGAAGTGCTTCCTATAGCATGGAATCCTGCAGTATTAGAAAGGGGTAATACACAATGCTTCTTGGGATGGGCGATTCCTTTCCATTCTGCAAAGGAAAGATCGTCATGTCTCAACATTGCTGGTACTGTCTGTCCTAATTATGATACAGTCGGTAAACATATTACACACCTATTATTAATAATTGTGCTGCCTTATAGGATATGTTAACCCATGGGAGAAAGATAATGGTGTTTAGTGGCCAAGGTAACAGTTTAGTACACTATGTCACATCAAGTAAGCATGGGAATTCTCACTGGTGGATAGCTACCCACGTAGTGTTTAGTTGGGTTTGTGGTAACAATGCTTATAAAAATGGATTCCTGTCGGCAAGTAATGGTTCCGGTACTCTAGTTACCCTGTACACAAGTATCCCTTACCATACTGTAGTTAAACGCGGCTGCAGATAACAAACCTCATAGATAGGGTAGGGCCTCATGTTGTAGAGACTGGGTTGTTGGGAAGTAAAATAGCCAGTAGTATCTTCATAATGGCCAATGGTTGAGCAGTTATCGGGACGCAAATTAGTAGAAAGCCACTGGCTATCTAGATGATCTGTTATTTCTTTACTGGAAGTGGTAAATGATTTCCAACTACATACAGGAGGCATTAATCATAGCAAACAAATCAACATGCTTTAGTTTTAGATTATATACTTCCTCTTTTGGCGGAAGGTGCGCATTGTTGGACGAATGTGTTGTCACTACATTGACCATGATGGGACCTGCAAGTCCGCAGGAAGATAGACACAGGTAAAAGGTTTTCAGGGAGGAAATGGTCAAAAGAACATCGATGAAGACATAGTCACATGGTGAGTCAGCCCTTTTTTTCTTAAATTCCAGACAAACTGGGTCCAAAGGGAATTAGGTGGGTGGGCTGATGGGTTTATTACAACCTATAGGGCTATAGTTATAATAGTATAAGTCTGATGCTTATGTGTGGTTATTTATTCTTTTTCAATTGTATTGAGGGATGAGCAGATCTATCTGGAAAGACCCAGAATAATAGGTATGGAGATATGGGTTAGTTATACTGAAGAGCTCTGGCTGGGTATCTGGTGAAGGTCTAGGCATGTCCAGCAGTTGACATGTGGTCACCGGATATAACCTGATAGTTTGTGTGGTTCGTATGTAAACCTTCTCTAAATGGCGGGAATGCTTAGGAATCATACTCGTGTTTCTAATCCTTCCATTCTTGTTCTTGCCTTCCTTTTTGTGTACGTCACTTATTTAAAGGCATATTAGCAATACAATTTAGAAGGGTAATGTGAGAGATATCTACTATGTAGAAGGTGGATTGGGCTGTCATTTCGGATTTCCGCTCTTATATATATGGAGCCCAGAGAAACAATGATTGACATGTCAGTGTTTCATATTCTGTGAGCCCCTTTAGATAAAGACATATATGTCTAATTATATCTCGCTGTGGGGCCTTCAAGACAATGTCTTGGTTTTTGAAAAGATAATTGTATAGTTTGTTATCTTGTCTATTGGGTTCAAGAATAAGACTTAGGGGTAGCACTTCTCAAAATTTTTGTTCTTCTATACTTTTTATGACAACTTAATGGGAATAAATACTATGTTATGTTATTTTGGCAAAGTAGCCAGAAAAAAGGGTTTATAAAGCTAATGCATTGGATATAATCTGTCTGATACGATTTCAGACATACAACTGCGTGTATGTGTGTTGTTTTGTGCAATTCGGCCTGTTTTTACATCAATTTGGGGCTCATAAACATACATAAGGAAGAACATTGAAATTTCCCTATCTTTCTGACTGCTGGGTCATAATCACAGCGAAACTGCTAAACGGCTGCGAGGGGATTTCCTAAAACCGAGACTAACCCTTGTAACCTTAAGGAACCCTGCATGTTTTGACATTCCGGACTCATGCCATTTGTGAAAGTCTGACATGTGTCACTTGGTATGTGAGAATAACTTTTTGGTCACTGTTACCTATTCATGTGATTCTGTGAACTGTTTTCTTGTGTCACAGGGTGCTTTAAGTTAGTAAGATTATTTCTTATCCAATACAATCCTTGTTCTGTTTTGGAAAGAATATCAAAATTTCATGAAAAATGTGGGAAAATTTTTTAGCGATTTTGAAAGTTGCAAATTTTCTGCGTGCAAGACAAGGATGAATTTTCACCTACATAAAATTGTTTCATAAATAGAATCGACCATATGTCCACTATAGGTTGGCATATTTTTTAAATGTCTTTTTTTTTTACGACATTAGTGGGTTAGAAATTTTGTACGTAATTTCTCACATTTTCAAGAAAATTCGACAATTTACATGGTTTTTAGGGAACCGCTCCGTTCTGACGTGGTTTGTGGGGCCTGCATGTTAGGATACCCCCAATAAGGGTCGCCATCTCGTGAAATTAGACCCTTAACGGTAGTGTCTAATCTATTAGGAAGTTTGATAACCCTTCAGATATTTTTCGACAGAAATTAGAAAGCAAGTGGAGGTGAAATTTCAAAATTTAACTTGTTTTGCAGATTTTCATATTTTTATCCTATTAATTCTATGGTATTCGGGAAATGTGACTAGATTAAATGCAAACTTAATATCACCCCATAAGCCACCAGATCTGGAGGTAGCTAACTAATTACTCTGGGGGGCGAATTTGCAATACAATTTTATTAAGGCGCCATTTCAGGTGATGGGGACACCCTATGGTGCTAAACATTATTAAACACCGATTTATAGTCCGCATTTTGTAAACAACCCCCATTAATGATTATATCCCAGGGTGCTCTTTGAGTATATAAACCCCAACTGGGAATTTACAATTTTTTTCAGCATAAGGGCTTGTGAAAAATTAAAAAAAAAGATTTTTTTTCCATTTAATCTGCAATTTTAGCCTTTATAATGTTTCATATATATACAAGGAAATCCTGGAAAAAAGAAACCTCTAATTACTTTGTGAAAGCAATTTATTCTCAAGTTAGGCATAACCCTACATGTGGGTTGTAAAAATTGCTGTTGGGGCATGGCAGGGCGTATAAGGGAGGAGACGCATTTTGGATTTGGGAACGCAGATTTTGGTGGGGCCATGTCGCATGTCTAAGCCCCCAACAGTAGCTGATCAGCGGATTACGGAAAGATAGTCGAAAAATTTTGGATTCAACACCCATCAGGGATATCAAACTCAGGGTGTACTGTGCATTTGGTTGCATCAGGTGTTCCTTAGTTTTTTTTAGCATTGGGCAATGATTTTTGGGGGAATAACGCTGTTCGGTCATGGTTTTTTGAGTGTCTATTGCGACAGCATTCGCCGTGCAGTGTATAAGGATGTATTTTTTGATAACTTTACTATGGGGGTCGGTACATTTACTCATGATAGAGATTTGATATTAGTTTTGTGTGTTTGTATACGATGTTTTCTCAGTTGAAATGCGGTCTGATAGATATATGGAGTGTTGTTGTTGTCCTTTTCTGAAAGCCATATTTTTATTTTTTTGCGGTGGGACAGAGCTGGGTATGGTTTGGTTTTTTGGGGGATGAGTTGAAATGTTTTTGGTACCTTTATGGGTGCTTTTGATGCTATGTTCTCGTGGTATTAAGGTTGTGTTATGTGAGGGGTTGATATTAAGTACAAGATTGAGTGGTTGTGTGTCTTTAGGGGGTTTGGGGTGTGCGGGCAAGGTACGGTTGTTTGGATACTTTGGGTGTTCCTTGTAATCTAGACTGGTCATACGTTTACACCGATATAACCAGATTTGTATAGGTTGTGGATGGGTTTCTGAGGCTTTGTACATTTTTAACACTTTTATGCATCAAGGTAATACGTGTTTGCATGCGACTGTGTCTGTGTGCCTGTACTTTTAAATTTTTCTCGTGCTAGGTGCTGTGTAGGGGACCTGTTTTTTGCGAGATGAGTTGACGTTTTTATTAGCATCATTTTTGGGGGGGACATGGCTTGTTGTTCTGCTTGTAAATCGATTTTTGGGTGGCCAGGCGTGAAGGAATAAAATACTGCTATCCTAGTTGGGTTTTTTATTGTTTTTTTTACAGGGCTCAACAGTGCAGTATCGTTATAAGTTAGCTTTTTCGATTGGGGTCGCTACGATTATGGCGAATATCTAGTTATATAGTGTTTTTAGTTGAAGAACTTTATAAAAACAACAATGAAAAGTGTTTTTTGTGTGGAAAAACTAGATGGATGGCTGCAGCTAGTCTTCTGAGAGCTATACATTTTTTTTTTTTTCAGTATGACTGGCTGTATAAGGACTTTTTGTTTCGGAAGGAAACTGCCGTTTTTATTGGTACTACTTTGGCGTTTCATAGGGGTGTATGTGATCGCTTTCGTAGGTCCAGTTTATGATGCTGCGGGGATGAAACAATAATCTTATTTCTGTGCGTGTTCTTTTGTCTTTTTGTACGGCGTTCGTCCTTACGGTTCTTTAACATGACAGATTTATAGGGCAGGTCGTTACGCACGCATCGATACCAAATATGGGTTAATTTAGTTTATTTTTTATCTTTTGTGGGCGTTTGCGTTTGTAAAGGGGAAAAGGGACCGATGTACGTTTTTTTCTTTTTTCGTGTTTTGTGGTTTTACTTGTTTTTCACTTTTTTTTACGTTTTTTAACTTTTTCACGTTGTTATTTTACTTTTCCCCAATAGGGGATGTTGAAGGAGATGATCTTTAGATCCCTCTAATTCAATAGGAAGCCAGGGCTTTGCTTGTTGCACTATGACTGGTGCCTATGACAACTGTCAGTCACGAAGGCCGGGATCAATGCCACTCAGGGCACGGCGGTTCGTGACGTCAAAAGACAACCCGGAAAAGGGGCAATTTTTATTTTTTTTTTTCTTTTTTTTTCTTCTGCCTTCCGAGCTGTCTGTCAGAGGGCAGGAGCTGGTTCGGGGATCGCCCGATCCATTGAGCTGCTGCCGCCAAACTGAGCGCAGGAGGAGCTTCTCCTCCCTGCGTATCTCTTTGGTATTTGGACACGATCGGTCGCGATTATTTAAGGGGTTAACAGCCCCCCCCCATCCCGGAGCGGATCCGGGAGTGGGGGGCCGATGGCTGCGGGTTGACAGCTGTATTATACAAGCTGACACCCCGCGGCCGATGCGCGAAACTCTTGCTTGAGTTCGCCGCGATCCTCAGGACGTATCCATACGTCCAGGGGACGTGTGAAACAACCAAACGTCCTGGTATCGTATGGATACGTCTAAGGTCGTTTACTTGAAGGGGTTTTTCCATGGTCATATCACATTTGGGTCCAGTTCAGGGACCTTGGTCTAGGTGGCCGTCAGAATTACAGGGAAAAAAGTGTCCCAATCAGCGTTATCCACATCAATAGAATTCTATAAGGTAAGGGTGGTTTCCTTCAGGAAATGGAAGATGCATTAGTCAATAGATAGTCTTATTACCCAGATAAATTTCCTATGGATGCGCACATGGTATATGTTGGTATACTTCTTTCAAAAAAAAATGTTTATACTCCTATGGACGCCAATGACTTGAGGCCCCTTGAAACTGAACCCAATGACTTAAATATGGCACACCAGCACTGTTTTCCACTAATACATGAAGATTTTACCCCTGCTGAGCTGCTGCCAATAATACATCATTATGGCTCTTCAATTTTTCCCTCCTTGCCTTTCCAAGTGTGATGACCTTTTTCTAGTTTTACACCTTCATAGGACATATGAGGGCTTTTATTTTAGCAGGATAACATGCAATTTCCTTAATGGTGTCATTGACAGAACCAATAGAAGTATAATGGGAAACTGCACAAATATTCTAAGTGGGCAAAATGTTTAAATAGATATGACTTGTGCATGTTTGCGGGTGTTTTGTGTTGTATGGCGTTTACTCTTCGCTTATTATTTATGGGTTTTCTGTGTTCTGTAGGATGGGGCCATTCCTACAATACCAATCATTATAGGGTCTTTGTTTGTTTACAACTGTTATTAAATCCAAACATCAATTTGCTCAACTGATAGAATATTTTCTTTGTCCCATAACTTTTTTTGTACTTCGCCACTAGGGACCTGAGTGGGTGCATTCCTTGATGGACTGGTAGTGTACTTTTTATTGACAACATTTTGGGTCTGAAAGGACCATTATAACTCTATTTTGGCATTCTGGAGTTTTTCTGTGGTGTTCGATACGATATTTAAAGTTTTCATAATACTCTTGTCCCCCCATTGCATTAAGTTTGTGATTACCATAATTAAACAGGTCTACTCATCCGCCAAGAATTAATCAAGTCCTTCT